>SCDS01000289.1:0-15306 GCA_004149465.1 Drosophila nigromelanica | reverse complement strand
CAATTCCGAAAATTCCAACAAAAAATGCACTCCAAGTTTATATTTTCTCTAATTATCTTTCTAATGGCGGAACGCACCTTGAATTTATTTTCCTTTTTTTGCATTGTGTCCACACAACGCCAAGTACACAATAATGTCTGCACACAATGTTATTTTCAATGTGCAATGAGCATGGCTGCACTCTTACAACAACCAAATATATAAAAAGTTTTGACATCTCTATAAATCTAATCGTGAAATAGTGGCAAGTTGCCTTGACTGGCAAGTCTGCTCCACTTAACACTCTAACACTTGCCTTTTCCCCAGACTCTGCATCCAGAGTGATCTTTTTTTTTTTTCACACACGGTCTGTGGCTAATGGTTGAATGCCCAGTTAGGATTGCGTAAGACTCTTAATTTTTATGATTATTTTATGCATGTTTCACATTTACGGCTCGTTGCTCATAGCATACACTCACTGACACAGGCGCGCACCCGTAACACTAGCATATGAACTTAGGCGACTCCACACACTGTCTTTGTAATTGATTGAATAGACGGTGAACCCGACATTCTATTCGCCTGCTTGTAATTACCAAATCCATACGCATGATAGATACAATTATGTAAGCTAAAGCGCAAGAGCGTGTGGCAATTATAATTTATAGACACTTCACATATCCATAAATCATTGTCATTGAATAATATACATATCTATCTAGGTTATTAGACGTTATATTTCACTTTCTTTCCAACTGTAAATATTGCTCTCGTTTGATATAAAAAAATTGAATTAATTTTATCTTAACTGCCGTCTGCCTTTACATCGAAACTAAATTTCTGGTTGATATACTAACTTAAGTAGTGTCGCCAGATCATCAACTCCTACTCATTATTATAATATGTTTATGTATTTTTTTATATTCGTTCACGAAGTGAAAAGAGAATATTGTATTTATGTATGGCCGTCTTGCTGTCCGTCCGTCTGCCCATATAAAAACATTTTTTTCGCCGATATTGAAACTAGAGACCTGAAACTTGCAATATATACTCGTGATAACCCGTTATCTGATACAAATTGACACAAATTTTGACATATGTAGAAGACTCAATTTTTTAAACGCCCATTATTTTGTCAAAAGTAGACAGATTTTCACGTTTGATATCATTTTAGTCATGATGTATCATATAGATTGATTCTACACTTAAAATATTTGCATTATTCAAAATACATTTTTTTTAAATTTTTGCTAAAAAAAAAAAAAAGGTACACCCCCCCCCCCCTCCCTTACTCATTTTGGAAAAAAAAATTTTTTCAAAATGTAGAATTGCGAATTTATATTTTTAATCGATTGTATTTGTCAAAATTAGCATAAAAAACATCATTTGAAATGATTATGAGGTGGTCAAATTTTTGGTAAAAAGTCATGCCGAAATTGACAAAAAAAAATGTTATATGTAAACGTAGCTTCCATACTTCAAACTTCCATAACTTTGTCAAAACTGAACCGATTTTCACGTTTAATGGCATTTATGTCATGATTTGTCCTATACATTTCTATATTTTAAATTTATGCTTTACTATTGTTAACAAAATTTGTGCTTTACTTAACTGTAATTTGGTCATGATTTTCCCTAGAGATTGGTTGTGCAACATCTATTAGTTGTTATTACATTGTGAACGAGTATTGCACTGTCGGTTACACCCGACTGCAACATTCTTATATTTAAATTTTATTGCTTTAAAAGACGTCTTTAATCTTACAACAATAGGTTACTAAGAAGATATTTTGAAAGGTTTTTAAACTTTTTAATGAATCGAGAATACTTAAATATATCGGCCGAAATGGGGCAAATTTATTATTTATTAAATCAACGAAATACGCTGACGTTGTTTAACCCTCCTTAGAAATATTTGTAGAGTATAACTTATACACACATATTTTTTGAGATACACTGCTGCAATTACCTGAACACAGTTGCAGTTGCAGCCACAACAAGAAGTATACAGCAAACAATTCAAGGCTGTAGCTACTCACAACATGCAACAATTTAGAAAGGCAGTCATGCTAAATGATTTTGACATCGTCATGGGTCTTGGACGGACAACTGTTGCAAGGACACAGTCCAATTTAGTGGGAATATCATTCCTGGAGTCACAATGCTTATTGCCGTGTAAACTATGGATGATTAAGAATCGGGTTCGTAGAAGTTTGGCAAGAAAAATTGATTTTAAAACTCTCCATCAATATACCATGCTGTAGCCACAAGGCTCGCTGACATTAAAGCCACAAAATGTATTTCATTGTCGCCTCTGTAAGCCGGCAAATTGATAAACTGGATTCCTGCAGATGCACAACGACCTTGGTGCTTATATTTTTGTTGCTGTTTTTACTTGGACGAGATGAAGTCAGTTTCATCGCTCAAGGCCGCCGGGGGTAGCTTTTCAGATGCAAGCAGTAACCGCACCTTCTCAGGCTACGCATTAACGAATTATTATCTTGCGCATCATTTTTCAAATATATATCTTCATGCAGCTGGTACACGGTGTTAACCTTTTACTTTCACTAGCCTACAAAGAAGGCTAGTTACATCTGTTTTACATAATTACGAGACTTTGGCACCACAGTGACAAAGTATTTATCGGGTAATGATGCTAGAGTCGATTACATAAGATGCTGACTGATGCTCCATTAAATGAAGAAAATGTAATGATTTGTAAACTGAACTGATTACGCGTAAATGCCATTCGGTTTTCAACATGTAACGACGCATTTATCATCGAAAGAGCCAAAGCTGTCAGGTTGGCCAATCGAAACTACATATCTAGGCAATCATTCATCGAAAATTGTGTCAGATGCTGGGTCATCAAGGGTTTATTCACACAGCACATTTGAACTGTAGGTCTTTATCAGCAAACAGCTGGTCAATGTTGGGGATTTTCTTGTAATTGCCATATAAGTCAATTACCTGATGCAGCCATTCATGTTTTCGGTTAGTGGTTTGGCTTATTGCGGCAACGCCGTCAATTTGGTTAATCACAGCGGGAACCTGATGCGGCCCGCCACATTTTCAATACCACCAATTGAGGGAGAGGAACAACAAAAAACACTTAGCAACTGGTTTCAATTACCGAGTGCAGTTTGATGACATTATGTTTAGACGCATGCGCCTCTTTATTTGTTATAAAATAAATTTATTGATGCGGGTTTTGCTGCTGCGGCGAGCTGTGGCTCGACGAGCTTCAACTCAGCTACCAAATGCTACTTGGCAATAAAAAGCTGTAGGTGAATGTTGCTGTACAATTCACACAGCTTATATATTATCAAGTTTAGCTCAAGTCATTGAACTCTCTTAGCATCTGTAATAATTATTTACAACTCAATGCTATTTATTTTTTTTTTTTTTTTTTGGCTGCGATCAGAAATATATTAAATATGAAATATTTATTGCTACCAACATATTTCAAACAAATTTGGTATGGAAATCACAAGTTATAGGTTGTGCAAGGCTTATATTATTGCTTTCGTGTGCTTTTGTTAAATATTACTGTTTATTATCTTGCCCAATTTATTGTTTTTAACTTTCAAGTTTCAATTTTAAATAACGGCATTTAACTCTCGATTTTTGCCTTAATTCGACTGCAAAGAAAGATGCTTAACTCGTTTGCACACAAATGCATGCAAATTAACTTTGGGTACCATTTAATTTATTCAAAATATTAGATCTAATTGAATAGCTTAATAATATAATAAGCTGATGTTTTCCAATCTTAGTATGTTTCTATTTACAAAGAATAGCTATTGTTTCTTATATAATAATATAAGATTAAATATTTGTTGGGTGGATAGTTTCTATACAAAAACTCATTTTTCGACAGATTCGTTCAGTGAGAGCTATAAGATATAGATATATGTATATATAAATTCAGATCCATTCTAATTTTTAAAACGATTTCCTCAGAGAATATCTTAACTACAAACAGTTCACAATCATCTATATTCAGATCACGAATATATATATTTTATGCGTTGGGCACGTCCCATTTTATGTATTTCATTCTAAATTATAAGAAACTCTGACAGTTCTCCAATTGGTTTATGCTTCATCTGAAGGTTAATCACGTTGATTCTTAGAAAAACATTTTTTCTAATTTTCCAAGCACCACAAGATATGTATCAAGCTGTAAATTAAATTATATTAGAAGAAATCGTTCGTAATTTATAAGCACAACCAGCAAGAATGTCTGCCGGACATAAATCAATTTATTTTCATAAAGGCAAATATAGTAGACTATATAGATATATTGCATGATGTACAATAGGTGAACAAATACATAGTAATCAATTGCTTTTTAAGAATGCTATAAATTTATATTGTCTTGGCAGAGAACGTTGGACATTCCACAGGTATCCGACGCGTCCTCAGCACTGCGTAGGATTTGCTGGTAATGTACTACATCACTTTTATACTGGCAGACGTAAACAAGGCTTACCACTTAGCCTCGACACCTCTATATATCCAGCGGCTGCTGTCTTCAGCACGCCTTCTTGCACTTTAGGAGATGCCTTTGTGCTGATTACACGCCAACAATAATTTTTACATATTCATTGTTCGTATTCCCCGCCGCCCAAACTTGTCATGCTTATGTCCTGACATTGTGTAGCAAAAGCCGTGTATAACATAGTTCAAGATTGTAGATATGACACCGATAAATTGCTTTAACAATTTGCGTGGACACTGACTTGCAAAAAAGTATGTAGGTTTTTTTTCTCATTTTTTTTAATATACATATTTATAATTTTAGGTTGGATGGTAGAATTAGACATCTGATTTAAAAGGTGTACACATATATTCATATATTGCCTATTGAGTTAGTGGCATTAACCAAAAACAAAGGTCTAACATAGCCTAAGGTGTAAATGAATATTTTGGGTATTTCATGCTTGTCTTTGATTGACCCATGATCAGACATTGGCCTTCAATTTTTTGTCAGAAGCTGTTGATAATCAAAATATCATATTTCGCCAAAAACTCTGAAAAATTTTAAGATTTACACACACATAATCAAGAAAACCGGATAAAAAATTCAAAAGCGTACAATTTTGAACAAATGATATCCGCTTAGTGGTCGCACTGCAAAACATGTTATTAGTCATCGCATTATTAACAGAAATAATATAAAGAAACCCAAACCAAAAAAAAAAAAAAAACCTGTTCTCAGGGCGACAACTATTTAGTTGGTTAAATAGGTGATATAACCTAACGGACAGCTATCGGAAGTATCTGGTCTATTTAACGTCTTCCAGTGTGGTTTTAAAGAACACTAATCAAAGTCAAAGATTCAAATTTGCTAGCACAAATTTACCCTACTTCTGTTAAGGCAAACACCTTGGCTTTGGTTGTTCACACGCTTGTCTGGTAAACCTTTTAATCAACCTAACAAGGGGCTTTTATAATTAATACGTTTTGGACTTGGCTATATAAGACGTAGGCTTTAAAAAGATTAAGTTGCTTGTTTTGTTATGTTGCCTGTCACATCAAGTTAGGGCTAACTAGGGCTAAAATTATGTCGCATTTTCTACCCTTGAAAGGGGTTTTATAATTTTTTTCATTCAGTGCGTAAATATTCGTAATTATTCTTCTATATATCATATGTCTTCAAGGGGTATTTTATCTTTGCATCGGTAGCTATATATATACGAAAATTCAACTTTTTAAGCACACCTCGTGCAGATCGATAAAAATCTACAAGAACCTGAAACTGTTTAAGCTTATTTCTTATATTAGCTCCCTAGCTGGGAACACCAACGTTGGTTGAAAGCTTAGCTCAGAAATTATTAAAGAATTTATTTTTCAAGCTAAGCCGCTAAAAAAAATTGCGCGTGTGTGTAAATATGTGTGTGTGATTTCCTTTATATATATATGTATGCAAATAACTTTAGGTGTTTGTAACGACAGCTCAGTGTATCTGCTAGTCGTACGCTCCCGACTAGAGCACACTTACTTGTTTTTGTTAATTAGTTGTTTAGTTTAGCTGTTACTGCACACTTGTGGCCTTTATTATATTTGCATTGCCTATTAGACAGTTTTATTAAATGCTGTTTATGAATAGTTTTCGTGTGCGAGCACATACAAACCAAAAACGTGCGTGAAAGCTTGAATTTTATCAGGTTAATAATTAATTTGTAAAAATATTTCATAAAAATTTAGCAGTAATCGTGACCAAGCTGCCAACAATATTACGAATATTAAAATTGAGAAATTTGTTTGTATTCGTTCATTGTGACATTTTTGGAAAAATATTCGTAACATTTTCTTCATATTACGTACTGCTTGTGATTGAGGTATATTTAAAAGTTGAAAAATAATTGTTATGAGGTAAACAAAATAGGAAAATGTCTATGGAAGTGTATTTAGTAATTATTGATGATCGCACGAGTTTAGACTCCATCGACATTATTTAACGCTATTTTCGTGATGTGTGTTTTTTGTCCAATTTAACCATGTTGCTTTTGCTTTTACTTGCCACATGTGCGTGGCGTCCGTTCAAGTTCAACGGCAGAGCTTGCAAACTTGCGCAGCTTGTTTCGGACCGGGGGTAAGTTTTGCATTTCAACTCAACCTGCAAGTAACCACTTTCCTTGTTTTCCTATTATGCAGATTGGGAGAGTCCAAAAAAAGTCTTGTTGAAACTTTGAAATAGCAACATACCACAATTACGGATTAAAGGTTGATTCATCTACTTGCTGTTGTTTCGTGTGACCCAGATGGTTTTTTTTTTTGCTGTTGATTGCATTGACTACATATTTTTGATATAAACTCATCGTTTTCCTCTGTTGTCCAAGTGACTAACGAAAAGGTGAAGGCTATATGTCTGATTTAAGCTTCAGGTATTTTAGTCTTTTAGCCATCTATTGACTGCTGCCTGGACTAGGTTTCATAGTTGTTTGCCAAGTTTGTCGCTTGAGTCGTTTGTTTCTCAAGGTTAGAGGACATGTGATATTTAAGCATAGGAAATTGACAAACTAGTTAGTCTAGTTGGTTTTGCATTTAAATTACAATAGGGAAGTCTAATTACAAAATCATAAAATTAATAAAAATTTATTCTAAGCCCAATTGTCTTTATTAACTTGGTTTCTATTGATTGCTGAAAATTAGCTACATTACTGAAATTAAATTGAACACAGCGCTTTAATCGCTGGGCTCGGCTTTAATGTGAATTGCCTATGAGTCACATCCGC
This sequence comes from Drosophila nigromelanica, assembly GCA_004149465.1. Taxonomy (NCBI): domain Eukaryota; kingdom Metazoa; phylum Arthropoda; class Insecta; order Diptera; family Drosophilidae; genus Drosophila; species Drosophila nigromelanica. The sequence goes on along the minus strand of SCDS01000289.1, from coordinate 8,083 downwards.
CACGATTTCAATCGATTTTCAACTACTATAACTTCCATATTCGTTTATTTATTTTTTTTTAAATATCGAGTTGGGTGGTATTTTTCATATGTTTTCAAAAGTCAAAACGATGAGAGATTTTTCAAATTAAAGATTAAATTATGTTGCATATTCTGTTATGTTTTGATTGTACTCCAAAAGCTATTTAGCATTAATTATATTTTGCTTTAAAATCTTTGCCCCGATACCTTTGTTATAGTTGTTATTATTGTATGCTTTTTTTCATTCAAACTGTCATGGCTTGGGTCTTTTATCAAGTCTAACTCGGCTCAACTCGGTTTGCCGTCGACCGACTTAGCAACAATAATTGTTTTTTTTTTTTTTTTGTATTTATTCTACTTGTTGGCGTCAAACTTCTGCGCAATAGCAGCAGCCGTCGCGCCCGGTCGCCTTTTATAGGCGGCAGCCGTCTTGCATAGGCGTCTAATGACCCTGGTTTCTTGTTCGGGCTTTGAGAACGCAAACCAAATTAAATGTACATAATTAAAATGTCAATTCATTCACTAGCTCTGGAACCAGTAAAGGCAATTCTGACTATGCCGTTGCCTTGCGCTGTCTTTTGTCTTTTGTCTTTTGTCTTTAGATACTGATCATTGCATCGGTAAACACAAGCTTATAAACAAAGCAACAAGCTAGGTTAATATATTGAAATGCATACGTGAATTTGATGGTTTATATATAAACTTTATATATATGTATATATTTAAAAAAAAAGAGTTGACATTGAATTTCAGAGTCAGATGACATAAGGATTATGAAGATATATTACAGCGAGCAATTTAAGTCAGTACCCCGTAAATTATTATTTAAGTGTTTGCATATGGCGCGGATTTAGCTTGTAATCGTTTCTTGACGGCACACCCAAAATGTTCGTACCACCGCTCTCCAAGCCTTGTAGACCGGACACAGTCGAGTGAACGACAAATACTCCTTTCACTTTTCAATTCTAATGAAAACTCAGCAAGTTTTTTATTTGAATTTAAGGTACATACAAAATTAAAATCGCTGCAATCGGTTACAACCGATTTTAAAATACTCTTTTAACAGTGTAATAAAAGCTTAAAACGGCAAAGTATTTTTAAAACTGTGATTCACATCATATTTGAAAGGATTCGAAAGGAGTGGCAAAGCTAAAATTATTTTGGTTCGATCTTTAAAAAAAGGGGAATCGGTTCTTAACATCGTTAACTATGGAAAATAATAAATAATAATAGCATTTTAGTCAGGCAAAATATTTGCTGTACAATTAATTATTAAATGTGGCTAGCTTTTTAAAATTAGCTAAAACTAAATATATTCACGGCATTCTAAATTTTTGTTCAACAATGCTTAAAAACGGTGGATATTAATAATAATTAATAGAAGGGCTTACATAAAGCTTTTTAAATTTGCATTCTACATTTTTGTTACAACAATGCTGTGCAATTCAGCTTAAAGGCAAATAGACTCACTTAAACTATAGTTAGGCCACAATCAACTAATTGAAGCTTTACAAAGCATTCGCGGTATTTACATCTACATCTTACAGATAGCGAATGGGCGTGGGCTGGGCAGGTCGGTTGTTCTCTCGATTTTTGGGGGTGCTGTGCTGTTGGGTGCCGCCTTTGTTTGACTTTTGGTATTTGGAGTAGGGAGTGGATTAACCTGTTGTCAATGCTTGCATTGTGGGTAAAGTGCACCATACATGAGGCAAAATTGTACAATGCATCTTTTACAGTTCCGCTTTAAAAAAAAAAAAACGGAAAATATGAAATCGTAACTATATAAGCTGATTAAGTGTAGTGTTCGAATAGTGCACTTTTGAAGAGGACAACGGAAAGTGAAGGCAAGCTAGTTATATTTTTACGGCATGCACACCATGAGAAACGCATACAAGCAAACAATGCGAATCTTTGTGCATTTTGCGTGAAATGTGAAAAAATAAATTTGAATTTCAAATATGTTTTCCTTGGCGAATACCCAGCAACTGCAAAATCCACTGAGGAATGTTAATTATAAGCTACATTTTAATATCGTGTACTTTGAGTGAGAGCAATTTTGGATGTTGGTCTCTTATATAACGTTAATCGATTTATGCTTAGCTCCAGCGTATCTATTATTTTATTTAAAGAAAAAGTCACAATCAAATTGTACTGGTATGTCCCCAGTTTCTAACACAATTTTGTCTTGCTTGAATAAAGTCATATTTAATTTTTACTGTAGCTTTTCATCGCCTTCGTAGATGTGCAAACAAATGTGTGTGTGTGTGTGTTTTTTAAGCCACTAAGACGGACAGCGACAATTGATCGCCATTTCTATTCAATGCGGAAGATTTTTAATTTTGTTTGACTTCAGTGCGCATGTTTATTGTATTGTGTTCAAGTATGCTCGTATTTTTGGTCCAAATGAAATACGTAATCGTGCGTGGTATAGACGCACATAAGTGACTTTGGGCTTGATGATGAGTTCAAAATCGGTGTCAATCAGACCTTGCCATCACATTTAGTTGTCCATAGGTATATAGTGAAAGTACAAAGCCTTTTTAATGGAATACAATTGAAGATGGCGCAGCTTGGTAAACAGGAATATAATCTTGCTATGAAAATCATCAATTTTATGTCGCAATAAAATTTTTTTTTTAAATTTTTGGTATTTCACTAATCCATTTTATACCCTGTACCGAATAAAAATTTTTAATTAAATTTGAAATTTTTATAAATATCGGCAGAAGCAGAAGTTCTCTGGTAGCAAGTAACAATTAAAAGTGCTCTGCTCAACTGGAAGATACCCTGTGGCCACTTTCTAATGCCGCAACATTTGCCAAAGACATAAAAACTATGTGCATGCCAATTTTTGATTATTTGGTATCCCAATTGGTTGGATGTTAGATTTTGCTTGCCAGGCGACTTCCGCGCACCTGCAAAGAGAAACACTAAAAAAAATGCAAACGCACGGGTTTTTATCTTGGTACTGTTTCAATGACCAAATCGGCACCCACGCACATATTTTGGGATATGCAAATGAGAGTAACGGTTTGTGACGACAGCCGTGTTAATTCATACGCTTTAGTGTTACGATTATTTGAAGTGACATTTTGGGTGTGTTTTTATTTTAAACATAAATGTATATATTTATACAAACAAGAAATTTGCATTCGGGTATAACCGACTGCGCAATACTCGTTCACGGTATAATAACAGCCGAAAACAGTCAAAAGCGGTCCTAATTATTATTATCATTTCGGAAAAAATATCGAAACTAATTTTTTAAAAATAATTTTTTTGTTTTTATTGATTTGCCACGCCCCTAGTTGGCGTAGCGCAAAAATCTTTATACTTTATCTTTTGGGAATAAATACGTTCAAAGTTTTAAATTTTTTAATTTCTTGTTTTTTAGCTTTAATATCAGTTTATACAGACAGACGGACAGCATTACAGACAAACCCTCTTTATACAATGTTCACTACGTGAACGAGTATAAAAACTGCTACAATGAAAAACCCAAATACAATTTTTAATACGTTTTGCTCATTAAAAATGTATGTAAGATATACATATATGTATTCATATATACAATTATGAATTTTAACCACAGGATTTTAATCACCCTACGTATGTCTGTATGTTTGTATATCTGCATCCAGCAACATCCGGCGTTTGTACAGATCACGAGTAATAAATGCTTCACTAAATATGTGAGTACAGCAGCATATCGTACGAATAGCTGGAACTGCCATTGGCAACATCAACAACCATGTCAGCAGCAGCAGCAGCGAAGAGGCCACAAATACCACAGACAGATATGGGCACCTTGACCTCTCTGCCGCTGGAGTCAATGGGGCGTTTTTCTTTCAAATTTAATTGAACTGAAAAATGAGCGTCATGGCCGTGGATAACAGCTGTGGTAAATGCAGACTACTGATGCTGAAATTGTTTTCTGCATGGAAATGCTAAACGGTTGTCTGTATGTAAATTTCGGTTGTCGCCCTCTGCGACCTTATAATTGTTTTCTTCATTTTTGCTGCATCTTTTTTTTTGCAGCTTATGCCAAAATTTATGGTTTACTGGCTTTTCAAAAATTTTGTAACGGTATATCTATGGTATATATGTACCATAGAGGTCAATGTATACTCTATGGTACTTATATATTATTTACAGTTGCAGAATTTTGCATTACAATACGAACTCGGTAATTTCAACTTAACAAAGTTGTTGTAAAACTGTTCAAAAAAATTTTTGGTTTGAAAAATTATAAATTAAAGAGTTTTTATGACGCGATACACTTAATTTGTATTTTATTTATTTTTATGTAATATCATATTTGTCACGTAAAGTACAAAATAAAAACATACAACATAATGTAATAATTTACTAAAAAGCTGACAAATAAGAATGCAGCACCAGAAGCCAATTTCTGACAAAATTCCGTAATACCCTTTCGAAATGGCGACATCTGTAAGGCCGCACCACGACGGAGACAAAACAAAAAAAAAGCACACACAAAAAACAAAACGAATTCGATGCAGACATTTTTTGCTCACCCATTGCAAATGCGGCTTTCGAACTGAAGTCATCAAGCATTGCACCGTATACAGTTGCAGGCCGCATTGGTGCTGCTGCTGCTGCTGCTGCTGCTGCTGCCGCTGCTGCTGCTGCTGCTGCTGTGGCAGCCCAGCTGGTTGGTTCGATTTACAAGTATGCGAAAGTGATCGATTTTGAAGCAGGCGTGGCTCGCCGCATTTTAAATGCGCTCTGCAAGCCTTGCGCCACACTAAGCCGTTGTTGTTGTTGCTGTTGCTGTTGCTGTTGTCGCATTGGTTGTCGTTGGCAGAAATGTCGACGTCGCGTGGTCTAGTTGCTGCAACTAGCAGCTAGCAGCTAGCAGCTAGCAGCAAGATTTGAAATAGCTTGTCTCTGTATGCATGTCGGTGAGTGTTGTGTCTACATCTTATGCAATATTCTCAGTTTGACCCACTTTTCGTACTAGCAGTGTTTTACTTTTTGTTGTGGTCGTAGTTGGCGTTGCTCGGCAACATTCACTGTGACCAAAAACAATTTAATCGAATCACGTTAAAGTGTATATGTACATATACATATATATATATATACATACATATGTACATATATGTCCTATCTAATCTCAGGTATACATAAATTTTATTTATAACAAGTAAGAGTGATCTAGTTGGGAACGCCCGACTAGAGAGATACCCTGAACCCAGCCCAGCCTCCTTCACTCAGCGGCGGCGCTTGGCTCACACTATGCAAATTAATTTCTTTAATAACTTCTGCACTTAAAGTATGATCTTTATGAAATTCAGTACTAGCCTTGAAACTAAAACATAACTCTGTATTACTAAATTGCGTTTTTTTGATACTTGGGGCAAATGGCGGAGGTATCCAAAACCTGAAATATTCTTAATCTGTATGTATCTTTTACGAAAACATATTAAACTTAATTTGGCTGCTCTAGCTCCTAAAGTTTCTAAGATATGCTCTAAGATATGCTTTCGAGAAATCGATAAGTATCGTAGCGAAATTTGATCTGTGTTTGGTATATACGAACTTTTCGACTTTTTGAGTCTAGGATTGCTCCGTTCTCACAAACGAGCGAAAAGACGGCCAGACAGACAGACATGGCTAAGTCGACTCCGCTAGTGATGCTGACCAAGAATTTATATACTTTATGGGAGCGGAGATACTTCCTTCGACCTGTTAGATACTTTTGCCCATTTGACCCATTTTCAATATGTTCAGTGTATAAAAATAAACTAAACTTTTCATAGGTTAGTAAAATATATGTTTTACTATGAAGCAAGAGTACCGCCAGTATCGAGAGTATTGAGAGCCTCTTATCAATAATGTGCAACTTTGGTAACAACAATTTTGTGAGTGTATTTGAAAGTTGGCTGCCAATTAACATTTTTGAGCGCTGCATATTTGATAAAAATCAAGTGCCACAAGTGTCATATTGCCAGTCACAGTCAAGCAAACACTAAAAGACGGCCCGTCATAGTCACTTGCCTCCACAAGTGCTGCGTGCCACAAATTATAGCCGTTTGGCCAAACGTTTGATGACATGTACAGGTGGCTGTCCTATTTAACTTAGCCAAGATAATGGGACAGCCAAAATAACAGCGCCAGAGTCACCAGGAAATATTAACGAAAATGTTTGAATATTATTTTCAAATTTTCACATTTTGCAGTTTGAAGTCTGTTTTAGAATTCTTTGCCACACAATTGAAAAAGCCTAACATAGGCAGCACTAATATTTATATATGGCAATTCAATAGTAGCCAAGAGCCTTATTACATAACACCCCAAAAAACGTGTACAGATCCAGTGCAGGCAATTTTTTTTTGAGAGGGACTCACAGCTGACCGTAGCAACTGTAGCAATAAGTTGAAAACCAGGCTGTGTGTTGCATAGTTGTGTATTTCCTGTTTGCGGTGCATAAAATAGTGGGTTCCAATATAGCTCTCACTTTTGCGCTTGGCGAACACACTATTGCATATCAGCGACTAAATTCAGGTATTTAAAACGAAAGGCGACTGTACTCTACTCGATTTTTGGTAGTTTAACGCTAATTCTTGTGACAATTGTCTTAAACTTGGCATGATCAAATGTAAGATGTATTTTATATTGGACTTGTCGGCTTATAATAATTTATTAGCACACCAAATAAAATAAAGTTCACAACGAAATTATGCAAGTCAACTAACTATAACTGATGGCTGCAATTTGCAGCACATAAATCTTTAATTATAACAAAACCGGCCGCAAGATGCAAATCAATAACGTAATTTATTGCGTATCACAAGATAGCACAGAAATTTATTGCGTGCCTATACAGATATTCAATTTGAATTTTTATTGCGTTTATATTAAATGAGTTATTATTTTTGTAAATACTTGAATTTGCTACCGAAATACACACACAACAACACATAAAACCCTTTGATTAGAGCATCTTAAGTTAATCAAATTATGTGTGCAGTCATTTGCCGTAACTTTGCGCCCAGGAAGTGACTGTAACGGCGCTTGATTAGAAAGGAAAATCCCAACTGACGATCGCAGGCTTCCTGCGCATATGCAAACCGTTTGCTAGGTAATTGTCGGTCAGCTCTGCAATGTTGGTAACAAAAGAAACAGTAACAGCGCGAATTGTAGCAAAGCTTGGATTGCACGCTGAAATTGTGCCTTGAGGTTTCGATTCGCCTTCTTGTGCAATCGATTAATAACTAAGATCTGATCAATGGTTGTCTTTCATCTACGAAGCGTACGTTTAATTGTGAACCGCACCTAGCTAACCTGTAGAGTCAAGCGAACCAACTTGCTGTTTGCCGATAATATAATTGACTTGTAATTCAAAGTGCGCAAATTCAACTGAGAAAAATCGATTTTAATTTTGAATGAGACCAACCAATGACAAATTTAAAAATATCTTTTAATAAAGTGCGTCTCTACGTGAAGATTTTAGTATTGACATTTTTTATAAGCAATATTGAAGCTATAGGCCTGAATATATATATACTAGTGCTAACCCGAGTTATCTGATACAAATTTACATACATATATAGAAGACTCAATTTATCAAAACTCCCATAACTTTGTCAAAACTGAACCGATTTTCACGTTTGATGGCATTTTGGTCATGATTTATCCTATATATTGATTCTACATTTAAAATATACGCATTGTAAAAAATAAATTTTTTTTTGAAAATTTTGCCAAAAAAGCATGTACTCCCCCCTTATTCATTTTCGAAAAAAAAAATTTTCAAAATTTAGAATTGCGAATTTATAGTTTTAATCAACTGTATTGGTCGTAATTATCATAAAAAACAACATTAAAGCCGATTCTGAGAGGATCAAAATTTTGGTCAAAAATCACGCCAAAATTTACAAAAATTTGAACATGCTAAGATCTCGGATCTATAGCTCCCATATTTCAAACACCCATAACTTTGTCAAAACTGAACCGATTTTCACGTTTGATGGCATTTTGGGCATGATTTGTCCTATATATTGATTCTACATTTAAAATATACGCATTGTAAAAAATAA
>SCDS01000288.1:54936-95792 GCA_004149465.1 Drosophila nigromelanica | reverse complement strand
CAAAATTATGGAAGTTTGAAATATGGGAGCTATGGATCCGAAAGATTTACTTGTCAAAATTTTTGGAAATTTTGGCATGATTTTTGACGTAAAATTTGACCCGCCTCAGAATCAGCTTAAATGCTGTTTTTTATGCTAACTATGACAAATACAATCGATTAAAAACGTAAGATCGCAATTCTAAATTATGAAAAAAAATTGTTTTTTAAAATTAAGGAGGGAGTACATGATTTTTGATATTTTCAAATATGCATATATTTTAAATGTGGAATTGATCCAAATGAAAAATCATGATCAAAATGCCATCAAACATGATTGCGTATTACAGACAGATAGACAGCAAGACGGACATTGCACAAAAATAATATACTTTTTCACTTCGTGAACTAGTATAAACATTTTGTTCGACTATAGCTCTGGAACTGACATCGAATCTCGATTACTTGGGTAAATTGGGCAGCATCTGACCTTAGCACTACTTTATAATCCTATCAATTTATAATTTTACTGACTTAAAGATTTATTTCCAGCATGTATTTAATAAGCAAATGCCTAATGCATTATTTAAATGAACACAATTGCAAGCTGCCTTTTGTGTAATGCCTGCAGCGTTAGCAGAACTTGTGCAATCAAAGTTTGCACACTTGTATTATAATTAATTTTGCATATGCAACCTGCGTTGCGTATTGGCCATGGCCAATTGCAAAGTTTTGCCGGAGCTTTAACATTTGATGAATAAATCATGCGCCGCGTGGTGCGATGCTGCCTTAACTGTAAAGGCGCGTGGTATAAGCTATAATTACAACTGCGGCATGATTAAATTATAAGGCTGCCCGGGTGACCTTTTAAATGCCCCTTGACGGCGCATTCGCAGCTGTTGCTTTTAATTAATTTGCGCTTAGACGCTGACTTACAAAGAAAAATTTGCCAGCCGGTAAGGGAAAATAGTAAAATTTTAGCTGCACGGTTCAGGTGCTCTCGTAAAAAATGAGCCATGTTTGCGGCCAGACGCCGTCGTCATCACGAAGATTTCTCCAAGGTCCATCCGATGCAAAAAGAAAATAAAAACCCAAATTGCTATGAACGTGTCCGGAACCGAGAGGGCAGATGTGGGTTTACGGTTTGTCGCAGCGATGTTTAAGCGATGTTTAAAGTGGCATTAAAGGTTTTATAGTTTGGCAGTTATTTCTGTGAAACGTTATTTTCGGTTAGAAATTGTACCATTTGAAATAAACAACAGGATACTGTTGAAAACCAACTTGGATAAATTTACGATTTATTGTGTTTAACTGTGTAAAAGTTAAAAAGCTTTTAAAAATATACCCAAGTAAATACCACAAAATCACATTATGTCAGACTGACAACAATTTAATTAATCGATGGAAGGATTAATCAAGGGTAACTTAATTGAAAGAAAGAGAAGATGAGGCGCTTTTGAATCAATTATAATATTGAAAATTTCATTATTAAGCAATAAATACAAGAACTTAAGAAATAAATTAAACAAATTTATACATGGCAGGCGTTGATTATGGAGACGAAAAACAATCAATGTATTTATATATTTTCTCGTTATTTATTTTAGTTTACGTCACAAAGTTCGTCACGTATACAACACACACGTAATCAAATTTGCTATTGAGATTGATTTCTCAACAGAGTCATTGAACACGTAAGAACGAAGGACAGTTGACCAAGTGAGTGACCTCCGAAACTCGGGTTTCACAATTGCTTACGTATAACTTGGACTTCCAAATTCTAGTACTTCCGGCAACATTTAAATTTCAGCGTAAAGTCCACAAAGCCAACAGTTGGCTTGAATCCTGCTGAATAAGTTTTGTGATTTTCATCTGCCTTTTAAGCGAGTTTCGCTTGCGGCTCTGTTTTATGTCCCGTGGCAGTTTTTTTATATTTTATGCTTAACGCCTCGCAATTTCTGTTGCTGTTTGATTAATGTACAAGGACAAATAAAAGTCCGGAATTGTCCTCGACCAAAAAGCTGGTGCTCTAATAAAATGCAAATTGAAATTGCCAAGAATTATAATTCTCGCGCGCAAACTGTACTAAGGGTAGGTTCCAGCTTTATAACATGATTTCGTCATGGAAATAATGAGGTATATTTGTATCAGAATATTATTTAGGTTCAATTGTATTTGGTTTATTTTAGACACGGAAGTTTCGAAGAACTGTGACGAATAGGAGCGCAATGTAATAGGAAAAGGAATGGAAATATTTACATGAAGTCATTGAGTTTTCTTATTCTTGCAAATATATTGCGACGCCCCGTTTTGGGCCCTTTATTTTTTTTACTTCGCTCCTGCTAAAACACATTTAAATAAGCACATTTTAGCGCCGCTGACTTTGGCGCCTCTACCGCTTCCTTTAGAAAACTGTCGCTGCCCACGCGAAAAAAAATATTGAACAATTTTGCTGACACAGTTTTTCCTATTGCTGTTGCTTTATGCTTTTTGGCATTTGTAAATTCCAACCAAAACAAAAAATAAATAAAAAAAAACAGAGTCAATGTTTAGCATTCAACTGACGTTTTGTTTATTTACTATAATATACAGCGCCCTACTCAGTGCCTCCGTTGCGTGCTCAACGGTTCTGTTAAGGCTAAGGGCAGATTGTGTAGTTAGCATTAGATAAATACACTACAGTGGTAACGCAATAAAGATACCTGTAAAACTTAAATTTTCCTTATCATATTTTGTGCATCTTTTTGAGGTTTTACTGGTAGTGTCCCAAGAAAAGAATGCGACATAAACGGCTTTGGAGAGCTTGTTAAATTCACGTTTTACCCCGGCAACTGACGATTGAGAGCTTTCATCGGAATTGGGTCGGATCCCAACAAAGTCCCGTCGACGACCAGCTGACTGTCATGCATGTAAACCGAGCAATATTCCCGCCTGTCAACACAAATGTCCGCATTCGTATTCGCATTCGCATCCGCATCCAAAAGCACGCCCACACATGCCCCCCAGAGCGAACGCGAGGCAGTTCAATAAATAAAAATTGTTTGGGCTGCCAGTAAAAATTGCATGTGATGTTTGGTTTTATTCACAATCACCCGAAAATATCTCCAATAAGCCGCACAGTGTTTAGTTGTTGCATGCGAACATCTCGTATATGTATGTATAAAGTATATTATTTATTTATTTGCACGCTGGAATGTTTGCATAGTATTTTGAAGTTGACAATATTTTATATTATTTTTTACAATTTATTGTTAGCAGTGCGATTTTCGAAAAAAAACATAAAATTTACAAATTTGTTTCATTTAATTGAAAAACACCAAACGGCATATTTTATTTCCATTTATGTGATGTTGGTTTATGAAATTGTTACTGGATTTGTGAGCTCAGTGGAATGCTAGAAAACAAAAAAAAATTTATACAATACGTTGCAATGAATAGTTATTTTCAATTTGTTTTAGGTCCACAAATCTTTTTTATCTCAGCACTTTTTCATTTGCGTCATTAATAAAAAATGTACATTTAATTTAAGCTCTCAGTTTATTTTCAATAATTAGTTTAAATTGTTTTGTATTCTCAATTCAATTATATTTCTATAAGCTACATTTTATGTAAAATATTTTCAGTTTTGAATTATTTGAAATTCGTTTGCAGCTTTATATATTTTCTCCATTGCATAAAGCTTTCAATAATAACTTCCTCTTTCGTTGACAGCTATTAATACTGATATTTAAATACGTATATAAAATCAGTACTAAACTCATTTGCATTTTGCCCTGACAAAAACAGCAATTGCACTAATTATGCAGCCCTTCACCCTACGTGGTATTCCTGCATTGGCACCCTGCAGGGTTCAAAACTTTTGCAACCAGCTTTTGGCCTTTATGACACCATCCCAGCCCTAGAATGCCACTCAGCACACGCCACATCATAAGCAGCAAAGGAAAATATGTAAAAGGGGCGCTATATTTTGAATAATTTTAGGGGCATGGTCTGAACGGAACTGCTGCTGGCACTGAGCCGGAAATATTAACGAGAGAAGTCTGCAACATTTTTGGTGGCAATATTTTTGGCAACGATGTTGCCCCGCTGGCGCATTTTCGGTTGCAATGCCAATGAGGCTGCAATTTAGCCGCATTTGTGGCCACGGTCACAAACTCCCTCTCTCATTTGGCAAGCAGTCATGAGGCTTAAAATTGCTGCCACCATTTATGCTGATTATTCATCATTTTAGATGGAAATGCAGCATTAAGCAAACAAATTCATGCCACTCTGTCAGTGTTGCTCATAATTGCGCTTCAAGCTAGCAAAATTTTAATCAATTTCAATGTCCCTACTCAACTGCGACGGCGGGCGAATTGAATGGGTATAGACAATGCGTGGTCTTAAAGGATTAAGGGATTAACAAGCGAGAGCACAAATGCTATGTTATTGGATAGCTGCATCTGTTGGACAACATGGCAGCCAGACGACGCAGCAGAACCATAACCAGAACCAGTAGCAGGAGCAGGAGCTGGAGCAGCAGAAGAGGCTGATGCTGGAGCACGACCAGAAGAGCAGAACCAACACTAGTCGCTGGCATTGCTGTGACAGTTTCATGCTTCATTTGCATAAAGATACGCAATATATATTGCAGACGCCATGGCAACAGCGACAATCGCAACCCTGACAAATGTTTGGGATTTGAATAGTTGGCAGAGACGGGTCAGACAACTGTCAGTAAAGTGTCGCTGATGCCCAGACAGCAATTTGGCTTGCTGGTTTGGTTAAAATAACAATTAAATTTGTATTTACAGTATACACAATTTAAGGCATAAATTAATAGACTCGATTAAATATATGCCTTAAATACAAATTTAACTGATTTATGAAGTGTCACCCAAGTGTTATATTTCGTAAATATTATGCCTACAGTTGGGTGTAATCTGTTTTTGTTTTCTGGAAATAATTCACATGGCCGCACTTTGTTATAATCACATTTAACATGGCTCTAGCCACATTGCACATACGACGTGTTGGCTGCATAAATTAGCTGAGGCCATTACCATACCCACAATGGCTTTCCATTCACACACATCAGTTGGCCGCGCTTAGAGCGCCATCTGTTGTCGCCATTCGCACTGGCCTTAACCTTATCCCCGCCAATGGGAATTAAAGGATAAGAGCAAACGGCAATGCACGAACCGTAATAAAATTGTACAAAGCAGAAAGCAAAAGTAAGTCGAAAACATAAACATTGCGAGTGGGCACTGCAAATAAGCAACAGCTAACGGTACACAGCTGTTGCCATCAGCTGTTCTCGAAAAGCGCCTGCGCAGCAAAGCGCAATTTAAGAGAGCAATTGCCAAACTAAGAGAATCAATTTGCAGACGCTGTTTGACTTTGTTTGGCTTTGCATTTGCATTTGGCCATTGCCTTTGGCAGTTGTGGAAGTTAACAACGTTGTTGGGCTCGTGGCCAAGTTACTGGCAGCAGTAGCCGCCAAATGCTGCTGCGAATCGCGCACAGTTTCATTGCCACTCGGAGCGTTTAGCTGGCATCGCGCATTGTCGTCGTTCGACGTCGTTGTCAGTCGTCAGTGTCCGGTTCCAGATTTCAGTACGGTTCCGAGCTGCGAATAATATCAAGCGAATTTTCGGCAATGTTGTGCCAGTTGTATTTTGTAATTCGTGCGACGCGAATCGGTTTAAACAGCCTGACGATCAGATTGGCTCATTAAACAAATCGTCTGCTGCCTTACGGCAAGCAGGTCTGTGAAAGTTCAACGATAAGTTATTTTACAAATTTTAAATTATTTTCAAAATTTAAAATTTTTAAAAACTTTTGTAAAATAGTGATATATACATTCAATTCAATGTAGTGATGAAAATGTAACTATGTTTTATTAGCCACATTTAAATACTGTAATAAATAAAAACTATATCCCCTTGGAGCCTGCGAATGAAACACAATCCCTGATAACTGTAAGTGTCATTCTTGAATTATTATGGCCATTTATTTTCTGCTTAGTGCTGCAGCGTTGTGCATGCCGCGAATTGAGGAAAAAAAGAATTGCCAGAAGCAGAAATATCATTTTGACTATTTCAATAAAATATATAAAATTATAATTATTTACCAAAACAAATGGTATTTTTGTGTTTACAAAAAAAAATGTTTTTTCAGTAATTAAAGGGGATTTAAATTTCTTCCGTTATCATTTCTGTTCAATTGAATAACTCGACTGATTAGGTTTCTCATTTTCCTATTAAAATCAGTGTAGTGTTATAAATGCAATCGCATTTTATTCCTTACAGACGTGTAAAATGTTGGCTTAACAAATAATCCAATAATTTGCCCAATGTTATCCAAATAACTTCAGCAAACAGATACCTTTAAAGCAACGCTTTGCAAACCTTTTTGTTTATCCCAAGTAATTACTATTAAGGAAACTGTAAAAAATAAGAAAATACCCAAGACAAAATTACAATTCCTTGCAGAAAACAATACAAACAATCTCAAAAGTGGCACTAGGCAAATAAAAGAGCACGTTGTTGGCACGTGACGATATAAAATATAAAGGAAAATGATTCTTGAGAAACCAAAAAAAAAATATATAAGAAAATAGAATGCCCTAGTTAAGAATTCGACTAGGAGCTACCCTAAGCTTTATAAATACGTGTACAAATAACAAATATGTTAACAATAAATGTATATTGATACACTATTGATCTACAGAACACAGACTGTGCGTACAAAAATAAAAAACAAATATGAAATACTTATTTATGTATTTTAAATAAAAATTTAGTGATTTACAAAATATACATTATACTGACTTTTTCAAAATAGGATTTAATTGTGTTAAAGGAGTTGCTCAAGAAAGAGCGCTCCAGTCGGGAGTGCCTATATTTATGGATACTGGGTACTTAAAAAAACCAACTTTTAGTCTATAGCTCGTATAGTCTCTGATAATCTTTTCCGTTCATCTGTGAACGCGTCGATATCAACTTGATTTAAATCAACAGCTATTGATGCTTAACAAGAATCATTCTGGCTGTTACATATATAAGCACAAAATCATAATACCCATTTTAAACCATTTTCAATGGGCTTCGGGCATAAAAAGAGAAAACGAATTGAAAAGATGAGTGCGGCGTAGTCGACATTGCATTCATTCTTCTTTGAGTGTAGGTGTCCATGCGATGTTCATAAAAGAAATTCTGAAAATTGGCTCAAACAAAACAAAAAAGAAAAGTAAAAACAGTCAAGAGTTCAGCTGAAAACAGGTGGAAAATCTTGCATTGTCGCTATTTAGCCACAATATCCGATAGATATACACTTTTACCTTTTTCTCAGACAATACGTGTATTGTTTATGCATCTGTTCGGCACAGGTGCTTTTTGGTGCGGTGGCTGCTGCGTTAATTAGAATTCGAGTTGTTATTTAGCGGCACGCGAGCCCGACAATGGAATTCCAATGAAGCTGGACACCATCAATCAATAGCCAACCACGCACATGGCCATCAGAAACTTAATTAAAATCTAAACCTTGTGGCCAGAGTAAGTTTCATGGTTAATGGCCAAAAATATATCAGTCTAGAGTGAACTGACTCTCATTATTTCTCGCTTAGTTTTTGAATAAAACTTTCACAGCTGTAACTTTAACGCTTGGTCATGGCATCCAAATTATATCACCCAAGCGCTTACATTTCCCTAGCCTGTTTCCTGTATAGCAGCAGAAGCATCAAGTTTTAATCAAAAATCAGTTCAAACTTTTAACGTTGGGTAAACAGCATTTTCAAACTTGCTGCAAACTCTTTGCCAAAGTTTTTGAGGCAAGAAGCAAATGAAAAAAAAAAAAATTTTTTTTTTGCCAAAACTAATTTCAGCCATAAATTATAAATTATTCTGTGCGAAAAAATAGTGGTGAGTTCTTATTGTGGCATATCGTCTGGTTGAAATTAAGTAAACAAGCGATTTGCACAGCAATAAAAATCAAGTCATCGGCAACTGTCATATTAACATTGTATGTCTTTATTTACGTTGTATCTTATTTCCTGCTTATTGAATCACGCTGTTGGAATTTTTTTGTGGTCTTTGTTTTTTCACTTTTGTTTTGCACGCACAAATATTTTATTCTTATGATATTTTTGGTTTCTTTTTTTTTTTGCTTTTCCTCCTCCTTCTGATTATGTGCAGGCGTAATTTGGGTTGATATACGATAAGCAGGGGAACTGGCGAAGTGGGGCGGCAAACCTATCATATGACTTGTGATTGTTTCATATTATATATTTGTGCGTTGACCTGGCAGCATTGGCCTTGTTGCTACAGCAATTGCCGCGAGCCGTGCGCCTAGTTCTTGGCTATGCTATTTTTTATGTGGCACTTAAGCGCAGATTTGTGTGCAAATGATACGTCAGGCAGCAGCACGTAATGCCAATTATAATAAAATTACTTTTTGGCATTGCAGCGATTTATTTATAAATTGGTGTGTGGGTGACTGTGTAAGAGCTCAAAAGAAAACCAACAAATAAATCAAAAAACAGCATGATAATAGAAAGCAATTGAGAAAAGTATTGCTTCCATATTAAATATTTTATTAAGCTTTCAAATATTTATTTGCTTAGACATTTTTCCCAAAAAAAGTATTACAAACTTAATAAATTATAACAATTTTATATGTAAACGTAGAAATTTGCGTAAAGACGTTATGGGTCACAAATATTTAAATAATGTCCTTGGGCTATTTATAAACGTCATACTCTGCATAATTTTATGAAAAATTCACGCTCAACTTTTAATTTCTGATAACCGAACCCAAAAAAAAAATAATAATAAAAAATTTGGGACACTTACAATAAAATATACACTGATACAGAAAGTCGAATCACAACAATGCCATAAACTTGTACTGCAGCCGCCAAGTACCCCCTCTGCAACACTCCAACACTCGGGAAACGCCTCAGGCTTTTGACTAGACACAGCAGAAAAACTAAGCCCTGAAAAAGTTGCATCCTTCTTTCGACTTTTCGACCAACAATTTATAGTATAAAAATAAAGTTACTAAAATTGTCACAAAAATGTTTTCTGTTGGCATTTTACAACAGTAACAAAATGAACAAGTGGGGCGTATTCAAAAACGAAAGTTTATTTGACCAAAATATACCCTAAGCTAGGCCAGCCCTACAACAGCCACATGCAGCCAAAGTTGTAGTGACGCTGAAGCTGGCTGATGATGAGCCATATATCTCATTTTCAGGCACATTCACATAGGTGTACAATCATAAGTTCTAATTTACGCACCTATTATAACAAAATACATTATATTATTGCATATTACACAGTAAACTGTTCCAGTTTAATGAAGACATTACTTACTTTACAGGATATACAAAAATAGTTGCAAGTTAAGTTGACAAAAATAAATTGCCAAGCATTTGAAAACTGACATAATTTATTAGCTCTCTAGGGGCTCTCAAAGCATACGAAGAAAGAGAGGAGATAAATATATATTCGAGCTGTAAACGTTGCGAGTGTAATAAAAAAATTATTATTTAGCAGCAAATTGTAGCTAAGAAATTTTCTGTGAAATTCCAAGGACGAGTCTTACGTGACTCAAGCATTTTGGCAGTCACTCGAGTTGACCAGTGCCCCCACTAATTGTTAAATGCTGTCAAAAAAATGCTGGCTATGAGTACTGCAGAAGCTGTGCAACATTCCCCGACAGCGACTGACTATTAAAGTGGTGGCATGTGTTGAATGAATTTAACAACAGGCTGCGGCATGTCAAGTACGAGAAGTGACAAAAAAAATAAATGAAAAAGCGGGAATTACAGGAAAAATGTTTTTTGGTGCAGAGTCTACGTAATTGCAAAGCCACGTAGCAGCAAATGTATCAAAGGGTACAGAAAGAATTTTGACAAGGCCAAAATGAGCGCAATAGGTGAACATAGTGCAGCAAGAGTTTCAAGAGCTAAAAGAATTTTGGGAGCTTGTGTAAATAATAATACCATAGTAAAAATTGTTTTAAAAAAGTTCTTTAAAAGTAGTTGAGAAAAAACTTCGGATATCAAAAGAAAAAATAAAAATAGCTCCTGATGGTAGTACTTAGTTTTGTTACAGGGTATTAGACAATCGTTCATATATTCCTGCATACCAATATTACGGCTCATGTTTTTTGATGAGCTGTTGCAAGTGGCGCTGTAAACGACTTTGTGACAGGTGGCACTAGCTAAAGGACAGCCATGAAAGGGCTGTATTTCGGTAATGAAATGAGACATTTCCAAAAAAAAAGACCCACAACTATGCACACTAAAAATGCTATCGACCTTTGGCTAACGGATTTTAGATAACGAGCGTTTCATAGCATCACACTGTAGTTGACCCCAAACACGTAACACGTGCTACAGTCGGGACACGAGCAACCTTTTGGCCGTTGGCACAGTGTAACATGTTTTGGCAAATTTCATTTGAATTGGCTAAAGGACATCAGGTTGTATCGTCCTGTGGTCAAACAAGTGAGCACTCGGGCACGTAATTGCTGGAATGCTGTAACTGAAATAAGCCCGTTCCCATGTATTTATTATTAAAAATAGAATAAAACTGAAACGCCAATGAATGCTAATGAATGCCAATGTTGAGGCAATGGCGTGAATACACCTCAGCTTGGTCGCAACTACAACTACAACTACATCTGCAACTGCAACTGCAACATGTGCGTGTGCCACTCGCTGCGTGTCGGTGTAATCAGGCAAAAGGGGCCAATAGATTGGGCGTCGGGTGGCCCATTCAAACTGCACTGAAGTCTTTTTCTTTTATTTTTCTAATTTTGCTTCAGGTGGCGCAAAACGCATCGCCAATTGTCAGACACTTTGGCACAATGGGGTCATAAACTAGCTCAAGGATCCCACGCTGCAGTCAAGTTTTTGTATAATTTGAGCTTAATACGCTTGATAACCTTTTCGATTGGGTGCTTGTAAGCGTGTGTGTAATACTTGCATTAAGTACTTTGGTTTACTTTCTGTGCGTGGCATAATTATTAGGTCAACGATACTTTATCAATAACACACGATATACATATACATATACTATACTATATGGGTTGGCCGCCGACTCTGGTCAGTGCTTAGTATCATGTTTTTGATAGGGACCGCAATTAAATAATTAATTTTCATGATTGATTGCACCATGGACAATAAAACTGTTTTTACTAATCAGTAAGTTTGTTTTAGTTTTTCCACTTGTTCTCTTTGTTCTCATTCTCCCTCTCCATACCTATATTTTTGTGCTTACCCACCTCGTGCTTGCTCTCTAAGTAATTACATTGGCTAATTGTAGCGCATAATTAAACGAAAATTTTTATAGCCAAGAACCTGCCAGATATATATTCGCTCTTTGTTCTTGTTATTTTTATTTTTCCCCACAAGTTTGTCACGTTTATTAATTAAAGGGAATAAAACTTTACCAGCCGGCTATATAGATTCGTAAACACTGGAGTCGGGGACTGGGCGATGTTTCTGTCGAGTTTTTAGTCTGTAATAAAACTAATAAATTCATTATTAACTTCATAATGAACTTCTCCACTTTACTTGCTTGAATATTTACATTTATTAACTTTTCATTGCCTACTTCTTGGCGCCAAGTAGTGCATAAGTTATTTGTTATCACAGCTTTAAATCCACCAAAGGCGACAAATTCTCGACTTTGGCCGCTACCATATTATTCAATTAGCCAACTTCATTGTTAATTAAAACGAACGAACAAACTGAGAACAGGCCCAATCGGGTGTCAGCTGCTCGTAATTTCTGTGTGTTACCCTGTGGTAAAATGCGTAAAATAATTAAGAAAAACATCCGGACTTGCCCTCCAAAGTAACGTTCGTTGAGTGTCCTTGCTGCAAGGCAACGAGCTAAGTAGATTTGAAATTATTCCATTAGTGTTGATGACATTTGGCATGGGTCTAGGAAGATGCTATGATATGTGAAGTGCTAATGTGCCGTCTGTCTGGCTGCTGGCCAACTTAATTAAACATTAGCTCGGGCAGTAGGCGCCGCCATACGTGCAAGTATTTTTACTTGCCAGGACCGCTGCTCATTTAAATGTCTGCAGCGATAAATCTTAACAACCGAATGAACAAATTTTCGCAAGGTGCTGATTTTTAGTAAAATACTTGAATATAAACAAAATTTTATGCAAATTGCACGCACAAAAGACTCAAGCCTTGTAACGTGATTTATGCATGCGAATCAAACAACAAAGTAAATACTACGCGTCAATCAGAACGAAAGTAAGTATGACAAAGCACTCAGGCTATGAAGTGAGGTGAGGTGGACAGAGTTTATGAGCTTAGCATTCGAATTTTCTGTCATAATAAGACTATATTTTCCCATTTTGTCAGAGTTTCCTGTCGCCAGACAGCTTTACAAAAATGTGGCAATTGATTGAGGCCCACACAAAATGGGACGTCAAACAGATAAAAGATCAACAAACTACAAAAGTTGCCAGCTACATTTTAAAACGTTGGGACACATAATAAGGTCTGCAACTGACAAGGCATGACCATGGGATATATAATAAATTAACCATGACCAACACGTAGGCGCATTAAATATTTGCTTCGACATCGACTGGTTTACGAAGTAACCGAACTGTCATGAAATGGTCAACGGGGGGTGCTCCAAAATTAAGATTCCATGCAAATAAAAATACAGACTCACACACACACACATACACATACACACTGACAAGTGCCCACACTTGACCTTACTGGCAGTCAGTCAAATGGCTGAGTTCTTTGTACATCAAACTTGCCTGATTCCCGCAGGCCAGCGAGCGCCATTTTAATTTTTTTACAACTGCCATTTAAAACGCCCGTGGCCGAAAAGAGCATCTGGGCCTGCCATGCCATTATTCATATTTGACAGGCTATAGGCCCACGTGGCTTATGCGTTTTATTTGCTTTCATGCGAAAAATGCTGTGCATATTTTACATGTCAGAAGTTTTTTATTAGCCACCAACGTTGAAACGAGCAGCTAATGTGGGTGAAAATTGTTTTGGGAAGAGTTCAAATTGTGAGTTTTATGCTTATTCACAACCTCCAGACGCTGAGTTGAAAGGTACCATATAATTTAAAGCACATTTTTGTAATATAAATATTTTTTTTTAAATCATTGTTCCTTTATTCTTAAATATTTCGATTAAATTTGTGCATTTAAAATCAATCTTTTCAAATATAAAAAACAAAACTCTTTTAGGACACTTTTTGAGAGGGTATCATAAATTCACACAATATTCAAGTATTTATTTAATCTCTCAAATGAATTTTCAGTACATTCCACTTGATTGAACAACTTTGAACTGCCAAATGAACTTGTTTTCAATTGCACAATCAGTCTGACTGACCCAAGGGTTCAACTGGCCGCAACTTAATTTGCCCCAACTTCAAGTAAATACCAAGCATACCAACACCACCAGCGCCACCAGTCGCCCGTCACTGGGATAACAAAATAACATGCCCAGCACACTCGGCCTTTAAACAGACCAAATGTTTGGCTTAAACATTTGTGTTTAGGCCAGTGCAGGCACAGTTGGCCAAAGTTTCCCAAACCAATTTCGTGATGCCCAAAATAAATTTGCATAAGTTGGCATAAAAGAACGTCAAACGGTACAGAAAATGGTCGACATGTGTGGCCACAAATTGACAGCATACTTTGAATATGCAAAAACATTTCATCTAACTTAAATTCACTTTTTGTTTTCTGTTTTTGCTGCATAATTGAAAGGGTACGAGGCAAACAACAAAGCTGTTGATGATTTATGCAGAGTAGTCATAAATTTTAATAAATTATATAGATATACATATTGTATATCAACTCATAAATAAACACCTAAGAAGGTGTGTGTGTGTTTGTATGTCAGGTGTGTTGTTGTTGTTGTTGGTATTTGTTAAAGTGTTTATATATACAAAAGCTCTTTCCAGATTTATTATACGCATATAGTAATATTTTACTAGCTGTACAGAGACACTTTAGTTATATTCATAAATAATTGTGCATATTAAATCAAATTAATTTCTAATAATTTATTATGCTTAATGAGTAAATGGTAATAGTTGTTTATGATTCAAAAAGCATGTAAGATAGAACAAGTTTTCACTACATACTGACTTTTCCTATTCTCACTACGCTAGACTTTAGTTTTCAGGACATGCGACTTGGTTGTAACTACATAATTTTGTTAGCTAAGTGCAGATATTAAGGCGCAAAGCGAACTCCCATTCCAGTTGTGTATCTATTTCGGTACGCAAATGAAATTAACACAACATTGAGGCAGAGTATCAGCAGCAGCAGCAACAATACATACATACAACATATTATATGCCTCAGAGACCGAGCAAATGAGCAGCAGTCACAGCAGGATAACAGAGCAGGATATCAGTGACAAACAGCTGGAGTAGCTGGTAGCCTGAATGCCTGCTACTTATGCGATTCGGTTCATCTACTGGCTTGTAAATGTATGTGTGCACATATATATTGTATAGAAAGACATTTGTATGTATATTCCTTGCATTCGCCTGGGCTTATGGATCCATTCTTTTGGGTCGTCGCCAGTTGCTCGACTCATTCATATCCATTGTGGCCAAATGCAATCAAATTACTTTGATGTTTCCATTAATGTCGTTTATTTTAACGCTGAGAGGGACGAACAGCAACATTCGCAGCCACAGAAACAGCAACAACAACAGCAACTGGAAGCGGTAGCTGCTGATTATAATAACGAGATGTTCCTAGCTGTCAGTTTGCTGCGCCTTAACATCGTCTGTTCCTCATTTTGTTTTGTCACCTCACGCCCTCTCTCTGTCTCTCTCCGTCTTTCTCTTTCTCTTGCTCCCTGTGGTCGTTGTATTCATTCATGTCGCTGAAAATCACAACACAATGTCCTGCGAGGCATTTTTATTGGACTGGCGACTTGTCGTCTCCTAGGAATCAAGGAATACAAAGCTTACTTGTGCGTTACACCCCGAGGCAGCCCACAAATAATTCATTTGAATTATTATCCATTGAATGACGCAGCTCAGCTACAGCACAAAATCACGCCCAATTCGCCGTCTCCGCCTTCTCTGCCTCCTTCCCAGCTTTGTTTATGTGCTCTAAATATTTAGCGCGAAACCGCACGCAATTTTCTTCCAGTTTTCAATTGCGTCCTGCATGTAACGTCTTGATTTCAATACTCTTACTGTTTGAGAGAATCTAAAGGGTTTATTATATTACACTATTATTGTTCTAATTACAAAAGCACCTTATTGATAACACTTTTTGTACTTCATACCTGTTTATTACAAAGGGAATGAATTTTTCATTTTATCAATTACATTTTCTTCCCTCCTTTGTATCATATTCATGACAGCAAGTGTATTGAATATTCGGTACAACTGACTGTTACTGTCCTTTCTAGTTTCCATTGCACTTACACAAATACTTTTGATGCATAAAGGTGTCATTTCCGTTTTTAAATTACATTTCCCGCACACCTTCCGGAATGCATTAAATATGACAATTTTCATTGTTTATCCTGGATAAGATTCAAGGAAAATGCATTTTCGCCTTTCCCAAGCAAATAACAAGAAACAGAGATGGTTGAAAAGGTCCACAAAAAGCACAGCTTTATCTATAATAGAATCAAGTATTAAAAAGAGAGATGTTTTCATATTAAAAAGACGATTTCAAGTATTTTATTTTAAATGTAAAACGAAGATTACTTTTTTGCCCGAAAACAGCTTACAAAGTTTCACTGGAATACATAAAAAATTAATAATAAAAATAAAAAAAGGGAAAAAATAAAACTACTTTCAGTTAATCTGAAGAAATTTTCGTTAAGTCGGAAGTATTTAAGCCAATTCTTTAAACTTATTATGAACTCGTAAAAAGTTACTACTTTAAAAAAGTTGAATGTAGAGTTTAATGCGTTTTTATTGCAATTTTTTTTTTATATTTTTAAGTTTGTTTACAGCTTTTACAGCTGCCACTTCAGTTGGCTTTAGCTTTCGACTTTTTTAACCAATATTCAATTTTAAATTTGTATCTCGGCTGTTTTATTTGCCTTGCTCGCTGACTATTTTTTTATTTACCAGCACAAATTCTAATTACTGTTGCAAGTGCATAGAACTTGTTCAATGGCTATTTACATGATATTTTATTTCTTACATTTTTGACCTTGCATTTAGTTTTTAATGGCGTCCTGCGCCAATGCGTCTATTTAATAATAGACTACTTGTTCACTTGGCCACGCCCTGCCAGGAATATTGAAAGGTGAGGATGGAATGAATGGAAGTGGGAGATTACTGTGGGGTTGGGCATGCCTGGCTGGCTGGCCACTTAACATGCAGCCAATTGTTACCAGCAGTAAACTTTTTTATGGCAGTAGCTGACAGCTGCTTATTATGTGTGAACTTGGAGAGTGGGTGGGGGTGCATTAAAATCAAGTTCAGGTGCAATGTCAGGTAAACAAATTGATTTTTATGGCTTACTGAGGTACACACACGGCGTATTCTTAATATGTGTACAATGCTTGTTTTACAACAATAGGGATCAATTACAAGCTGTGACTACAATGTGGTTGCCACACAACAAGCAGGTGTATGTAGAAAAATTTCAAAATTGCATAAAATAAGTTACTTTAAACATAACATGACCGCTGCTTTAAAGTTTGCCTGGAAAGTTTTGTATGCTTTTACCCAGCTCGCTGGCTCAATTAACAACAGCTTTGCTTTTGGTGCTGCTCAGAGTTTAGGTTACGTGTTTCTTACACACGACGTGAAAGGCTACCACTTTGTTAAGCCGTTTACACACTTCAACACATGTGCAAGTTCTGCCTGCAGTTGCTGTTACAAATTGCAGCCATTCAGCTGGCCAACTGGCAACTAGCTAACAGTTATTTGAGCCCGGGCGGACACGTTTCAGCTTTACCCAAAAACGAGAACTGAAAGGATATGGCACTAAAAGCAGCTGCCTTTTATCTGCTTTATGTGACGTTTCATTCATTTGCAGTCCAAATCCGGTTTGGTTAGAAAATTACACACAAATTCTTGGGTGCTTGTGTACACACACACACACAATGTATTGATAACTGCTACAAATAATATGAAGTCATGTGTAATTGCATTGATAACTCAAGTTGTTGTTGTTGCTGTGGTTGCTGTTGTTGCTACGCTTGCATTTTGGTTGCAAACTGTGGCTAGACCACAATTAGCATTATTATTATGGCAGGCAGTCGGCAGCCGACAGCTTGTGTAAACAGATTTGTTGGCAGTGGCATTTGGGCTGGTGTGTGGAGAACTGCCGGAGATTTGATAATGCGAATTTGCATAGTTGCACATGAAATACAAAGATAATAAATCACACACTATTAATCAGGTTACGCACTTGCTGTGCATAAAGTTGCTGCTGCTCATACTTTTGATATCTTGAAATCCTCTTTTTCAATATCAAACTCAACTCTTATCAATGTCAAATATGTTTCGGCTGCTGCAGACATCTGATTGCCTCTTGGCATATGAATTCATAATATGTTTCCTGATAATGGGAAAGTTTTCGCTTTGATATTCAAGTTTCAACTGCATCGTCTGATTTTGCTTCCTTAAGCAATTTTCTTATACGATATGCAAATGTCAAATGCTCGCTTTTGTCCGTTCGCATTCGCTGAGAAAATCTGACGCTTGCGTGACAAGCGAAATAACTTTGAAAGCGTATACAACAGCAAATACACACAACACTGCTTAAAAATTCCTTTAAGCATATGCCAAGATCACGAGTTTTAATTCACTATAAATGTATATTTTAAAGAAGGCTCACCCACAAATGACACCAGTTGACTGACACTTGAATTATTGGTTGAGACAATTACAAGGTCGTGCCTGTAACATGAGTCAAGGACCTCGGTGCGTATGAGTAATTTCATTAAAATTGCAAGAAACCAAACAAATGTGCACAGAATCCATTTTATGTTTTTCATTTAGTAAGTTTTACTTACTGGCAAAAACAAAACCTAAGGTAAACTTTTGCTGGCAGATAATTAAACCAACTTGTCATTGTTGCTTAGCCTTACAAAAAACAACAGAATTATGTCTGGAATTTTAGAAACTTTGAACAATATGATGTTTTAATTTTTTTATTTAAATTTAAAGTTCAATTATACCAGTTTTTATGGAAATTTATATACATGAGTAAAGTTTAGCGTAAACTTGGACTATTACCAAACATTAGTTGGAAATTAGAGATAATTTAGAACATGTTCATGGTTTTTTAAAGTTTTACTATAGTATTATTATGTTAATAAATTTGGATATATACTAGTCGGCATTCCGATATTTGCTCGTTTCTATTATTTTTTGCGGCATGTTAGAATCTGGCAACAAAATTTGTAATATTTTTTTGATTTTGTACATTCAGGCAGAGAATGCGACACAAAGAACTAAAGAGTAAAGAGTCGAAAAGTGACGGAGTTGGGTGTGGGAGTATGGAGAGTAGACTGACATTATGATTGTGCCAAGGGCACCTAGCGGAAATTTGTTAGGATATTAGCTGACTAAATGTCAAGTCTGGCAAAATATTTATTTAACAGCCTATAGCTGTATTTATGTTTGCATTTGTATTTGTGTTTATGCTATTACTAGTATTTTTAGATATGTCTCTCTGCGTGTACCTTGTACAAACGTGCCGCAAGTAGCATCAATATGGACTCACCACCCGTCGCTCGTCTACCCTCACTTCCGATTTGTGCTACGTTATGGCCATGACTAAACAATTTTGTGAAAGCCAACAACAAGTTAAGCGGTAAGCAAGTGCGTTTATGCCCAAAACTGCAGATTCACGCAATTAAAGTCTACGGGGGTAAATAATCAAGAGCAGATTGGGGCGAGGTCTTACATATATATTATGTATGCAACTTTAAGTGTGACAGAACGTTTCCAGCACGCGTTTCTAATGGCCTTGTTGGGGTGCGTTTATCTATTGCCATCGCTGTTAACGTTTTGGTCGCTGTCGCTGTTGCTGTTATTCAGTCGCAAGTGGGGACATCACTTGGGACCCGATGTCGCTTGGGAAAAAACAGTTGGCGGTAGCTGTTGTTGTCGCATAGCTAATGAGAAATTCCAACGTTGCCGCGTGAGAGCGCATCTTGATATAAGTTAATTGCAGCTAGTTTAATAAGCAGAGGCAACTTTATACGGTGTTTGTGTGTTGTCGAAAAAATATTAGTTAAGCTCGCTCTCAACTATCGTGCACCCCATTTAAAAATGTCGTTATCATGCTATTTTATAGTCCACTTTCTTTAGGAGTAATATATTATATTTCTTATAGCTTTAAACATATGCATACTTTTTATAGAATTTCACGCAAGTTAAAGATAATTTTGATTGCTCTCTCTCTCTCACTCTTTCTCCTTCTATTTTTCTTTCCCTATTTTCAGCTGAGTATCCTGGCAATCTTTAACGAAGCATAAAATCCAACCATATTTTGTGCCTTTCCTTCCTTCTTGTTTTCACGCCAATCATCAAATCAATCGAACACATTTCCGCAAATTTGCAGCTGTCTTTTAAAGACAATCTCCAGTTGTGTCCTACTTTTCGCCTACATTTGCTCTCATTCACAATGTTCCTCGTCATTCACAGTTTCACTTACATTTCTTGTTTGTTGGCCATTTAAAAAACAATTTAAAATAATGCCAATGGGAGCGCCCCGAGTAAATAAAAGTGCCAAAACAAACTCAACTTCTTGTTTACACTAAAATAAATCAAATGCAAATAGCGTAGAATAAGGGCAGAGAAAAGGGAGTTGGAAGTAGAAATGGCAGAAGCGCTGATCAAATTTCGCAAGGAAAAGCATATCAATAACAATAACTGTAATCAATAGCATGAAATGCATATTCATTTAAGTGTCCTGAGAACTGAACATGCTCTGGCTTTAAGCCTGGCCCGGTGATGTCAGCGTCAATGCATAAATCAAGTATCGAAGCCAGTTAATGCAGGTACATGGATTGAAACAGAAGTCCTATAGCTGTCTCAGAGGTTACAGGATCCTTCAATTTGACTTGTCGGAGCCATTTCTCATTGTTCGTCCAGTGACATAAAGACAATGGGTGAATGCTTTCAGTCACGGTAATGAAATCGCTGCGATTTGTGGCTTCCATGCAACAACAGCAGTTGGACACACATCAGTCGGACAACTTGAGCCGTGACTTGGCCAACAACTGCGTGCCTAAGCGCAAATCAGTTGCCTTTGAAATCTGTAATACCCAGTGTACTTATTGTGGCTGTGGTAAAGTTTCTGTTATTAATATGCTCTTCATGCGAAAAAAAATGATGTTCTTGTTATTGCGTAATTGATTGCGTTGATGTGTGAATTCATACAATACTTTAACTGCCACTCGTTGGCCAATGCGATAAGATCCCCATTTCGTCATTAAATAAAATTGGTCGCTTTGATTGAAGGCTGTTCATTGTTGCAAAAAGCATAGCATACATTTGTGCGCGAGCAATAGCAGCAGAAATGGTCGTTAAATTAATTATTTCATTTGTCATCCCATTGCACACATACACACACACACACGCACACTCACACACTGTTAATGTTAATGTGCGTGTATGCTTGTAATTAAAACCAAATTAATACGCGCGCATAAATACAAGTAACCTCAAGAATTTGATGTAGGTAGCTATGGGCGGTTGTCTGTATAGAGTTTAATTACTTTTAACCATTATTATTTTCGCATAGTTAATTAATCGAGGAAAGCAAACAATAAGCCAGCAAATTAATAAAAAACATAATTTTGTCCTATTATCCAACGGCTAAAAATAATGATTATGTTCGCTGTTGTTGCTTTTAAGAAACTTTTGTTCCTGCAGTTTCTCTGCGCTTAATAGTTACGTTCTATATGAAACACACTTTTATATTTGTATTCAAATAATTTATAAATATACTAACAACTTTAAAATTTCTGAAAGTTATTCAAGAAGTTAAATTAATTTTAAGCTTCCAAAATTAAATTTCGTTTCTCGCTCTCAACACATTTGCCAGAATCATTTAAACAAATTAGCATGTTTAGTTTGCTCCAAAACGCAGTTACAAATCAAATTGTTGGCTTTGAAAATGTTGCTTGCGCTGCATATTTAAAGAGAGTTGCTGTAGCCGCAGTGGTTTTGCATGGCAACGGGTGGAACGGGCTAATTGCAATAGCCTTAACCTCTCTGTTGGACCGACGCCCGAAAAGATAGCCAAGTGGTGCTGTGCCGCAAATGCAATTAAAATCTCTGGGTACTGAAAGTGTTGCAACCGCAATGGGTGTAAGGCAAAGCACATGACGGATAACAAATAGCTCAAGCTGCAGAGTAATAAGGGGATGCTAGATACACAGACAGAGATACGGATACAGATACAGAGATGCAGCAAGATAGATAACATTTGCCGAGCAAAGCATTTATCTGCGTGCGCAACACGACAAATCTAATTTAGCGGTTGGATATATACAGAATATCCGGCATATATCTAATGCTAATGCGGTGTGCCTGGGTCAGCTGCTGCTGTTGCAGTGACGGCTTCTTTATGATGAGCAGCAACTGTAATTTAGTTTCGCTGCAGCTGGCCATTGCGCCAATTAAGTTGCATCAGGACATGTCCCGACCGCCACTTTATGTGAGCATCATGGAAATTTCGTAGCTCTGGACTAATCGGCTTAAAGCCGGGTCACGTGACAGATTAGGAATTAGCTGCGGCGAATGAGCAATTAGATATACTCAATTTTCAACTTAATCT
Source organism: Drosophila nigromelanica (assembly GCA_004149465.1). Taxonomy (NCBI): domain Eukaryota; kingdom Metazoa; phylum Arthropoda; class Insecta; order Diptera; family Drosophilidae; genus Drosophila; species Drosophila nigromelanica. The sequence goes on along the minus strand of SCDS01000288.1, from coordinate 74,032 downwards.
TGATCATTCCTTCCCACTAACTTTTCTTCTTTTATCTATTTTCAGCAGATGAATTTAATTTTCACCATATACAAATCATTAATGAGTCTGCTTAGGCCGCCGCTGCTGGCGTTGGCAGGCGCAGCAGCATTGACTGTAGAACCGCAACAATAGTGCGACATCAGCAACATTAACGAAAGAGAAGAACAGCAACAACAATAACAATGGCCGGCAGCAGCAATGAAACAACGCCGGTTTATTGCGGCACGGGCATGGATAATTTTCATACGAAGTAAGTTAACAATGCCAGTGTCAGCGCCCCAAGCGCTCCTCAAGGACACACAACAACAGGCAACAGACAACAGACTGCGGGATATTTAAGTATTTAGATTTGCCTTTGTACGACACAAGAAATCGATTACCATATTGTAATGCCATATTTGCACCCTAAAACCATTAAAAATGGGTACAAAAAAAAAGTATAAATGTTATATGCAAATGTATTTACAGGCAGATGGAATCATCTCCGATCCCATAAAGTATATCTATTCTTGATCAGCATCACTAACCGGTTGAACCGTTTTTCTTTAAAATTCTTTCTGCGATGGTTTAGTTGAGTTGTGAGAGTTAAAGTTAAAGAATCGGTGGTTCGAGCCCGCGATACCGGACGGCGCGGAATTTTTATTTTTGTTTTTTTCAATATTCATCATGTGGTGGGTTCATGGTATCTCCTAGTCGGACCGTCCCGACTAGAGCAATCTCACTTGCTTGGAATGCTTTTATATGCCACTTACATTGCTATAATTCGCTCGGATTTTCATTCGGATATATCGTGACCAATTGGCTGTTCAGATGACTTTATAGCAGCTGCAGCTGCATATAAAAAAATTTAGGTTTACTTATAATGTTAATAAACAGCAACAAAGATTTATTTTTATTGCATGCTAAGCGCTCGTTAAATAAAACAGGAAGGAACAGTACAGCGTGCCGTAAACTTAAATACCCTTGCAGACAAATAAAAATCCGACATATTTATTCTGTGAGAGATAAACACGGATCTGTGCAAAATTATATTTATATAGCTTTAATAGTCAGAGATTAATATGCTTATACATGCGAAGAAAAAGACAGACAAAAATGTAAGGAAATGTAAAGCTTAAATTCTATAAATATTATGCTTACAAAATATATATACACAAAGTAAATATGTAAATATATTCAGCTGAAATCAACAAAAACATTTTTAAAATAATTCAGATAATATAACGAAAAGATTTGTTACGAACAGGTGTTTCAAAATGATAATTGGCTTTACAAAATAAGAGAATAATTGAATATTGAAAGCGAAAGATTAATTGAGCTGTAATAAAATCACATATATTAGGTATTACAATTCGCTTTACTAATTCAGCACACGATAACTGTTTGAATTTAATAGTCCCTTTTGCTAGGCCAAAATTGAAGGCAATAAAAAACGGTGCGTCGCTGCTGAAGTGTGTGCATAGCAAACAGTTGCCTGCAACGGCAATAAAGACTGTAAGCCTGCAGCATTTGTCTACTTAGAACAACAGACAAACATTTTATGGTTCCTGTGTATATCTTCTATTTTTTTTTTTTTTTTTGTGAAGTGTGCAGCAAGCAAGCATTCGAAATTTTCACGAAACCAAACGGCCAAGGTTGGTGTCTGAAACTTTTAGCCCCAAAATGTACGGAGGTGCAACTGAAGATTTTGACAGAAGCTATCCGATTTGGCCCCAAGCAGGCATTGTTTGTAAAGCGTGGATGTAGATGGGGAGGGGAAGGTGGAACTTGGAATGTTTGTGATTCAACAAATTATACTTTACATAAAATGTATGGGGCTCAAGCGCAAGCCAAATGTATATCTCAGCCACAGGCTGCTTTAAAGCTACCAAATGCTTTTTGCTGCCACACGAATGGTATCGCACACTAGATCCCAAAGCATGCTACCATAAACATGTATACAGTAGTACCACCTACTCTCCGGGTAACATTTTCACTGATTTTTCGCTAGACAACAATAAAATAATTTCTGAGATAAGCGTAACAAAAACGCCAGCTAAGCATTTCTGAAGGTATTTACAGTATTTACAAGCTCCCTTGTTTTAATTGAAAATATTTACAACAAAAATATCTAGATATTTTTTTAACTTAAACTTTGGGTATTTTCTACATTGTTGTTTGTCTAAAAATTGAAGAAAAAAAACTCCGCATGCTGTGCGCTTGAGTTAACTCGATTATCGACACTTGCGAAAGCAAACACTTATCTGGAAAATATGCCCAAATGTGTTTGTGTTAGCTGGAAACACAAAATTTAAGATTTGTTTTTCGCACATTTTCACTTATGCACAGCCAAATTGCTGGGCCCACAATTTACATATTTTTAGTATGCTCATGTGGCTAGGTTGGGCTTAAAAGTTTCTGAACCTATCTAGATACAAATACAAATGTATGCATACATTCTCTCTCGCTACTCGCATCGCTACCTCTGTCAATGCGTAGGGCACGACTTTAATAAACAAAACCAATGTGTAAGTCAATGTCTATGCTGCCATTCATCAACAAGGATTATCAAGAACAATAAATTAAACTAAGCAAGGTATTTTCATTAGGCAGCTAGGGTCTAGGAGTCCGCGAGAGCACCCAAAGAAAACGCGTCTGGTATGCAATGGTTTCAAACATTCGCGTGGCATCCCCAAAGGTCTTTGATGAATGGTGCTGTTAAATTCCTCCAAAAACAAAAGCAAACAAAAAAGGTTGCTTAGCAGCAGACACGATGGTGTGGGCAACGCAGGACACCTCCCACGCATGTCCTGTTCACTTGGGGTACCGTACACAATGACAAACGCAGCGTAGCAACAAAAACAAAAAAAAACTGCTTCCATTTCGCACTCAATTTCGCTCTGCCATGCAATACGTCAGACTAAAACTAGTTAAAAGCTATTACAAAAAATGCCAGGGTGACAACCTGTCTGTCAAAATGGAAAGCGGTTGTTTTTTATTTTTTGCTCATACAACAAATAATTTATTATTTCTTTTTCGTGTTTTGCTGTTCTTATGTACTGTGCCTATGGTATACCCCGTAAACATGTGAAGCTCTTGAATCCCATATTTTAAATTCCCATAAATTTGTCAATACCGATTAACATGTTTAATGACATTGTGGACAGCATTTGTCATCTAGATTGATCCTAGATTTAAAATATAGCATTATTGAAAATAAAATTTTTTTGAATTTTTTGGTGAAAAATCATGTACTCTCCCCTTACTAATTTTTAAAAAACCATTTTTTTAGAATTTACACTTTTACATTTCTATATTTATTCGATTATGGTGGCCACAATTACTACAGAAAACAACATTAAAACTGATTCTGAGAGTGTCAAATTTGTCGTCAAAAATCATGCCAAATTTTACTCTAATTTTGACATGTAAAGCTCTGGGATCCATATCTCCAAATTTTCAAACTCCCATAGCTTTGTCAAAACTGAACCGATTTTCGTGTCTGATGGCATTTTGGCCATGAATTTATATTTAGAACGATTCTACATTCAAAATATATGAATTTTCACATTTTTAACATTTTTTCGATTTTTTGAAAAAAAGCATATACTCCCCTTACTCATTTTCAAAACCAACCCAGATGCAATCATTTAAAGGTACACCCGGTTACACCCGATATAAACCTTCTTACATGTTTTTATATTTTCCAATCTTTGTTGCGTTCTGGGAACACATTTGCGCAGCATTTGGAAAATGAAACATTTTGCTTATTATAAAAATGAGGCCGCCAAATGCACATAATTATATATTATTATGCTATATTATATTATTCATGTTAACTGCTTGTTGTTAGCTTGTGTCGCAGTTTGGCTGCCACCTGGCTAATTAATATCACACATACGTCGTGTTGTCATGACAGTTGACGCCCAAAGGGTTACACTTGACTTGCTTGATTCTTTGATACGTATGTCTGTCACTCTTTTGGCGTTACAATGTTTCTTATTTTGTTTCATTTGTTCATTTGCACATTTGCCATTGTGTCTGTTGTTCTGTGTGCGTCGCATTTGAGTGTTGCTCTGAATGACTTACTGTGTTTGAGACCGTCTGGTCGGGGCGTGACAGCGTCAAGTTTCGCCCAGGTGCCGTCTCTGGCAATTCGGCACGTTCCTATAATGTAAATGGCCAAGTGTTAGATACACATCTTATTGCCCAGACAGACAGACAGACAGGCCTTAATTTAAGCATCCACATTCCAATCGCAAGCCACATCAGCATCTTCACGACCCACCTTGTGACACATAGCAAACATTAAGGTTTTACTACACGCAGGGTTAGCTAATTAAACCGAAGACCGAAATGCTTCAAGGATTCCCAAATCTAGACTATGTGAGGCAGCTCTGAAAATAAATTATGTTTTAAGACGAGAAGAAAGAACACAATCTAAATATCTTGATATATTTGTTTACTCTTTAAAGCTGAATTCACAATGCAAAACAATAGCCTGCTTTCTCTACCGCTTCTCTCTATCCATCACTCTTTCTCATTGCAGCTATATGAACATGCACGGCTATGTTTCGCTGGTGGTCTGCATCCTGGGCACCATAGCCAACACTTTGAATATCATCGTCCTGACACGTCGCGAGATGCGCTCGCCTACAAATGCGATACTCACGGGTCTGGCTGTGGCCGATCTGGCCGTTATGTTGGAGTATATACCCTATACGGTGCATGATTTTATACTTAAGGATAGCCTGCCCAGGGAGCAGAAGCTGAGCTACAGTTGGGCCTGCTTCATCATGTTTCACTCGATCTTTGCGCAGGTGCTGCACACCATCTCCATTTGGCTAACCGTCACGCTGGCCGTCTGGCGGTACATTGCAGTGGGTTATCCGCAAAAGAATCGAGTGTGGTGCGGCATGCGCACCACTATAATAACCATTGTGACGGCATATGTGGTTTGTTTGCTGGTGGTTTCGCCCTCGCTCTATCTAACCGCGGCGATAGCAGAGTACATAGATCAGCTGGACGCAGCGGGAAAGGTGATCAGCAGCATACCCATGAGTCAGTACGTGATTGACTACAGAAAAGAGCTGCAGCTCATGTCGTACGCGGCACTGAATGCTACAACGACCAGTTATCCACCGTCGAACGATACGCAGTGGTTGAATGCGAGCGTTTTGACCACAACTCCAATGCCAACCGTTGCGCCCGCCACTTTGGTGGTGCGCAATGTGACCGTCTATCGGCTGTACCACAGCGATCTGGCGCTGCACAATACTTCGCTGCTGAATGGCACGTTTCTGATTTACAGCGTGGTCATCAAACTGATACCCTGCATAGCGCTGACCATACTCTCGGTGCGGCTCATCCTGGCGCTGCTGGAGGCGAAGCGGCGGCGCAAGAAACTGACCAGCAAACCGCCGGCGGCCAGCAATGGCAGCAAAACTGTGGTCAATGGCAAGCCGGTGGAACGACCGCGGAAAAATAGCAAAACACTGGAGAAGGAGAAGCAAACGGATCGCACCACACGGATGCTGCTGGCGGTGCTGCTGCTGTTTTTAATCACGGAATTTCCACAGGGTATTATGGGACTGCTGAACACAGTGCTGGGCAAGGAATTTTACATACAGTGCTATCTGAGACTGAGTAAGTGTGCTTTATAGATTTATGTTAAGCTCGTTTAGCTATGCAGCACATTAAATCATTGGCCTCCATAGGTGACCTTATGGACGTGCTGGCTTTAATCAATTCTAGCATCAATTTCATACTCTACTGCTCCATGAGCAAACAATTTCGCAGCACATTTACGCTGCTCTTTCGACCAAAGTTTCTGGACAAGTGGCTGCCAGTGGCACAGGACGAGCTGGCTGCATCAAGGGCCGACGGTCTGCAGCGGTCTGTGGTGGCAGCGGCACCTGACAAGTGCCAGTCGACGCACAAGCAGCCGCAGGTGGTGACGCTTGCCGCCAACACAACGACTAACAACACCACCCAAGTGACGAATCTGTAGCACAAAAATGGAAAAAAGCATCAGCAACATGAACAGCAACTGAAGCAGCAGCAATGCCATCCAAAACCGCCAATTGAGCACATACCTACCCAATTTTCTGTCGGGAGCAATTGCGCGAAGGAAAGCGGGCCAGCAGCTGATATTGAATCGCTGCCAGCGGCGTCCTACCAAACGATTGTCGTGGTTGTGGACAAAAAGAGCGGCCACGTAGATCATCACTTATGTGCGGTTGATGCGCTGCCCATTGCCAGTTCCAGTTCGAGTCGCTTAACGTAGTGTTGAGCTCATGTGTAGCTATGCTAATGTACATTTAATCCGATCAAATTAAACGTAGCTGGTCCAAAATTACAGTTTGCGGTTGATAGGTTGTTTTGTGGTTCGCATAATAAACTATTGCATATATTAAGGCATCAACAAAACAAAAATAAATGTAAAAAATAAAAAAAAAACACACACAAATAAAAAATGATAATGCGCATCATTCATACGCACCATTGGATTTCACATTTCGCTTTGTATAAAAGCAGCAGCTTTTACAGCTCATTGCTAACAACAAAAAAAAAAAACAAAAAAACAAAACCAAAAAAATTGAAATATTTCGTGCGCATATGTAAGGACACGCACGTCCTATCCCTCTACGCTCCTGTCAAATGTAAATCAAACAGAATGGCTAAACGTATATTATGTTCTATATGATTGTATATGCATTACACATTTTGAATAATATGCCGAAAAAAGGACGAAATCTTTTCATAGCAACTATTCAATGTTGTCATCGTGTATATAGTATGTTAATAGTTATTAGAGAGAGTTGTACAGTTGATAAACAAAATTTCCTAAAATATATAAATTTTTGCTTATGTTTGCTCCAAAATGCAGTGACTGTGCAAACATTTGTTGAAATAATTTTCGTGCAATTTTATATAATTTTAAGTAGTAAGTACAGCTTTTTGTACTTAAGAAATAAGCTATTGCTGTATTAATCAATGCGCTATTAAGCAATCAACGCATTGTTTTTAGTAATATGCAAATAATAATAAAGTAAAAATTATTTGTGAAATTGTTGAAATTGAACGATTTTATTTAAAAACATCGACTGTTTATTCAAATACTTATAAGTGATAAGCGAAGGCTGCATAAAACTGTTGTATATGCATAAAATATAATGATGGAAGTGTTTGCAATTGAGCCCCAGCAAATATTTTCAATCTATTATAATAGTTATAAATAAACTTGACAAGTTTATATAAATTAAAATACACACACACATTTGAATGTTTCATAATTAGATTTTAATTCATAAATCTGTTTAAATAATAGGGACAAGTAGACAAGTCAACAAAAATAATAATTCGTAAAATTAAATGTAATTTAATTCAAATGTTATTTCGCTCGAAATACCAAAATAAAAAATTGTTGCTTGATTTAATAAATATAATTCGTTAATAACCCTATTCTTATAGAATTAGTTTATAATATTATAGCTTAATATAATTGTTAATCTAAATCCTTTACAGCAGAAAACTATTAAATAATACTTTTGGCTTATGTAAAGCTTAATTATTATGTAATAAATATAACGGACTAATAAAATATGTGTATTAAAATTACGCGTAAGTATTTAAATGAAACATAGTAATATGAATATTTGAAACGGTACATTATTTTCTAAGAATTCCATAAGCTCTTCAATCATTTTAAAGTGGAGCAGGCCAATTCTCCGCAAGGAGCCCTGCAAAAAATTCAAAGTAACACACGACATGTTAATAAATTTAAATTTACGTTCATCGTAATAAAAGCTCTCTGGGAAAACTTTAAGAAATTTATATGTATGCAGAAAAATAAAATACAAAACATGGGAAAATGTGTGTGACACCTTAGAGGGGTAGAAAAAGCTCTCAGCTCTCTTCCAGCCAAAATAACAAAGAATTGTGGCAGGAGTAAAGAGATATAGTGTAAAGCTTAAACTGTTTGCAGTACTTATATTCTCTTATCGGAATATTAAGTTTCACTTGTATAACGTTTATTTTCAACCTTTAAACTCCTTCTATAAGTAGCTTATGGCTTGAGGCAATTTTCTTATTATTATGTTAACTTGATTATGGCGTGAAAGAAACTGCCTGCGGCTCCTCATTAATTAACCCAATTTATTATGGCTCTAACTTCAGGCAGTATACTTAAAAACTTTTCTGAACTTCTCCCCCAACACTTCTCACCCATCTGACGCAATTGTTCTGCAATTACGCAATAAATGATTTTGTTTTGACAGTTGGAATTGCCTCCACATTTTCAATAAAAACCGTGACAGCCGTTACTGTTCTGATCTCAATTAACAATAAATTCTACATTGATTTTGAAAATATGCTTTTTGCCAGTCATAAATTCCTATTGTGGCAAAATAAAACCGTCGCGCCAGGTAATAAAATGCAGCGGCGCATCAGACTGTTCCATCGAGCTGGCCGAAGGAATTTCATATTTTCATAAACGCATTTTATAGCACCTGCATAGAAATGAAATACGGCATAATTTTGATGATTATTTAAATTTGTTTTGACTGTGAAAAAACATTTTAAAAATATTTGAAAAAATTTCAAAACTGATGAGGATTTCAAAGCCGTTAATTTTAACATATTTTTACACACTCCTCATAATTTAACAATTTTCAAAACAAATATTTAAAAGACCAACTTACAATATTTATTTGATGCAAGCTGATAAACCATGTTATATTTGATTTTAGGAAAAATATTTGTTCTTTTTCAGCTTTCGATACGGTTACATGCTAATAGTTATGACCATACGTTTATCTTTTTATTAAGCATACGTACGGTGAGCCTTTGTGTGGTTAGTAAAAACTTTTCATATGAAATTGATTGAAAAACTTTTGCCTGGCAGTCAGGCGAGCGAATTGCGGCAAAGGCCTAAACTGGGCTAACTCATGCGTCGTTAAGTGCAGTTACCAGCAGCTCAAAGCGGACAGTAACAATGTGCAGGCAACATGGCTGCCCCCAACATCCGGCGAAATGCACAAGAGCATTTGAAGTGTACGTGCGGCATGGCCTAAATGGCTGCTGGTTGCCTAGTTGCCCAGATGCCTGCCTGGCTGCCAGCCGCGTTGTTGCGGCCTCTGCATATTAGATTTAACTACAATTAGCAAGAAACTGCAGCTCCAAGCTGCCACAGCTGGTTGCTCTTTTGGGACGTCCATCAAGTACAACACGCTGCTGGCTTGTTGGGCATCACTTATTCGCAAATCTCTTGTCCAGTCATGTGGTCCGATTGCAGGCATAAATATTGTAGCGTCATTTGCTTAATTGTTGTGCGAGCTTTTTAAAGCCATTTGCAACAAGTTTTCATAGCGCATTAGCAAAGTCAACCATGTTGCATGTGGCATTTAAAAACACATTCTTCTTAGCCCCCGCCAGTTCCCTGTTGGCCGTGCAACAACTGCAGTTGCCACTGTGCTTTCAGCCGGGGGTCTCTGTGCCTTTCCGGCTCTGCCTGGCAACCGTTGCTTCATCTAATGAGCCTCATTACCGTAATTACGTGATATCTGTGATAACTGGCGAAATCCCTATCATTTCATAAGTATACATGTGTGGGTATGTGTTGGTATGTTTTCAACTATGTTGCGCTGCATAAAGTTGGCTGACTATTGGGAAAAACATGGGCATAAGCCAAACTACACCTAAAATATATAGGTTAAAATTTTAAATTAACGTAACTTTGTCGAAACTGTACCGGCTGATAAGAAGTCCCAATTTGTAAACTAATTTTAACTGAACAGATTTTGATGTTCAGTAACTTGTTTGAGCTTAAATAATATTCACATTTTAATACACCTTAACTTACATCTACTTATCAAATTTCATATGTTATCCCATTATGTATGACTCTTGACTTAAGCATTCCTGCTCATTGATTTTATAGTAGATTGCTCCTTTGTGCATTTATATATCTGTGTAGCTTGGCAATACTGCACCAGCCCCCGCTGCCACTTTACTACATGTTTGCCCACGAGTTGCATGTGGAACTTGCAACTTATGGCAGCCAGCAGCAGCACATTGCTCACTTGTGTTTCGGTTCAAGCTTGAATGCCGTAAAATGAGCATTACTTTGCGCTGGTTATTGAAAATAATATGAAATCGTTTCGTATTACCTCGACGGCAGCATAAACTGAAATTGATAATAAGTTGAATTGGGATTTGCTCGATTTCCCATATGCAATTTAAAACAATTGTGTAAAATTAGCTAGAGTTTAAATATAATATAAATAACAACTGATTAAGCTAATAGTCAGATAAATTAAAATAAGTTTTCACTTGTATTTTAAATTTAGTTTACTTAAATTAAATATTGACAAAAAAATTTATACTTATATAAATTTGCTTTTTAACTGGCAATTGACAAACCAGTTTTACAACTCGTGCGCCTCGAAGTGTTTTAGGCCGTGTCTTTGGGAGCTTACAGCTTAGAATAGAGAAATGACCAACATGTTTTTTTACACATGAGTACATTTCAATGGGTATTGGCCTTTTGGCAAATTAAATATTCGAGTGAGCTTAAAAAATAAGCAAACACACAATCAGATATTTGAGTCAGTTTTTAAATTAAAGATAAGATACATTGTGTAAAGAATTAATAAAACAGAAATGAACTAAGCCGTACAATTTGTTAAAATTTTGTCATGTTTCAAATCGAATTTTGTCTATGTACTTATTACGGATCAGCTGCTGGCTTAGGTCTCTACGCTTGGTTAAACATAAGAGGACTTCATTACCTGTGGGTGCAGAAAAAAGAGAAAAACCAAATGTGAAAAATTATTGAAGCATAGCAGCACCAAAAATTTGTTGTTGTAAATAATTAACAAGCCCTAATGCATGGGGCGTGGCAAATGCTTACTTTATGGCCCTTGTCGCTGCGGCTGGAAGCACAAAAATTGGCATTAAACATGCTAATTGAATAAAAATGGCCACAAATAGAACTAAAACATTTTAGTTATTTTAGCTCTTTACCCACTAGCCGGAAATGGACGAACATAAATTAGTCAAAATGAAAACACACGCTTCACAGCGGGTAACCAAGGGTTGCGATTCATAGAAAAATAAGTTGCAAAGCCAGCTTAGAGTTGAGTGTAGACTGGTTTCATTAAGCACTCGACACTTTTCATTTTCAGCTTGTTATTTTTTGTTGTTATTATTTCTTTTTTTATGATTAATATTTTGGCAAGCACAAGATTATCGGGGCGAATTTTATGCACAGACCACCAAATTATTTATGTATTTTTACAGTTTACCAACAATTAATTAAAGCTGCTCATTAAGTTTTCAACGTTTGTATAAACAGATACATATCAGTCATTAATTATATTTTATTTAAGTATAGATATAACACTCAATATTTTAAATAATAAAAATGTACAAGATAAACATGTTATATTTTAAAACCCACATTGTCAAACTGGGCAAATATTTGTTAGCCTTATTTCTGTTGACTTAATAAAAATTGCTCGTTGACAAGTAATTTACCCTACAAAGGGCTGCTAAAATTGCAAACATTTTCAGCCTTAGGAGCTGGTCAACAACAAAACAATAGCAATTGGGGCAAATTAAAAAGTCTAAAAAACACAAGTACAATGCCAACAAAATATTTAATGCAAACAATTCCCAAGAAAAATGGCTAAATTAATGGAAATCGCATGAAAGGCATTCAAGTTTTGCATTGTGTCAGCAAACGTAGCTACAACAAATTAGATCAACCACAGTAGATATGGTAACGCTAACTGCAACTGTAACTACATTCATATATATGTATATATATACGTGGATCTTTATATGTGTGCTCTAGTTGTTGTCATGACTGTATTATATTTGAAATTGGAACCAGACGTGCAGGCAGACCAATACTCATAAAACCAACTCTAACGAAACGTGACCGAAGTAACTTCATCTCGGTCCGTTACTATTTTTCTGTCTACTTCCTGGCATGCATCCTTTTCACCTCTCTCTATCTCTGCATAAAGGTAAACCCAATTGTGAGACAAAACTTGCAGGTTGCCAAATTCAATTTTCGATGATTTTCCTTTATAATATTTATCGGTTCTTCATAGATTTTTAAATGTCAATGTTGACTAGTTGAGTTTATCTGTGTGTGTACCTGTGTGTAGGTGTTTAGGAGTGTGTATATAGCCATGTCATCAAATTAAACTAACTAAATATATTTTGCCATAGTGATTTGTAATTTGTTTGAGAACCTGAGAACAATTATTTTAATGTGGTTTTAACAAGGTGATTCAAATAGAATTTAAATTGCTTTGGCACTGAGTTGATAGGCTTAAAAGGAAAACATGAGATGCGAATACCCTTTGATCTTACTGGAGCAACATCAAAAGTAAGTTTTCTCTGAAGGTATAAGTTTAGTTTAAGTTGTTTAAATATATTGCACATTGCATATTAATTTATAATACCTCAATATTATTAATTTTATTTAAATACAATTACTTAGCCCAAGCAAAACACCTTACAATTTAAATCCTCCCACCAAATTAAAATTCAGCATATTTTAGATAATAATCAAGAATAATCAATGCTGATATAATGAACAGCGCCTGCAGTTGTCAGGCTGCTTAGTTGTTATTGTTGCCAGCTGAATTTGCATAATGCCTGAATAGTAAACTCTTCAACAACGCTGGCGAAGCAGCAGCAAACAAGTTGGCGCCATTTTCAACACCTGTCAAGAATCTGAAGCAACTTCTGTATCAACACGCACACACACGCACGCAATTTATATGCGGGCTTTTATAGGTATATGTGTATTTTTGAGAGTGTAGAGCTTTTTGTGCTTTAAATGCTGCTGCTATTGCTATTTTGCTCCTATTATTGCAGAGTTGCTGTGCGTGAATTTTCTATACATTTTGCGCCTGGCAGCAAATAAGAGTTTAAACTATACAAAGCACACACACATTTACACGCACGATGCTCTTGTTGTGCGGCCAGGCTTAAAATCAAGCGACTCTTGAGCTGATCCCCTAGTAAAGTTAATTATACTGACTTTTGGCTTAACTTTTGAACAGCTACTAGGGCTCAAAACTTTCGGCCCAAAAGAGCAGCCAAAAATTAGTTAATTAATCTACTTTAGGAACACAAAAAAGAAGTGAAACACAACTGAAGCTTTTGCTTGCCAGTTAGGCCATGCGATTGACAAGCTGGCAAAGTTTTTGACCAACACCAGAAAATGAAGGGAACATTTCTTAAATTAATTGTTCTGCATTCAACGGTGCGTGTGTGTAACAACAACGTGGCTTAATTAAATCCCAATAATACTGCTGCCATAGCAGCAACGAGCATCACTTGAAGGCTGCGCATACACCGAAAGTGTTATTAGGAATTTGCAGCACCGCAACATCAGCTGCATACGCATATTACACATACGACGTGTTCGACGCAGACAACCTGCTAGCAGCAAAAAAACGTACATATTTGAGTGACGTTTTTTAGAGAACTTTGTAAATGCGCAACTGTGGGAGGCTCCCTTTTTAATGCAGTCTATAAGCTATTTAATAATATAGAGTTAAGGACAAGGGCTAGAAAAATTGTAGAACAAATGTAAAAATGTATGTCGATTAACTATATTTTACTTAATCAATTTTAATTTATGAAACTTATAGTAAGTGATTAACTTTTTGACACGAACAGTTTTTAATTGGCTTACATCAAAATTGAAAAAATACCTAAACTCAAAATGAAGTTTTTTTTACATCAGAAACCTTCATACAAGTTAGAAGGAGAAATACATGTTTGCATCGTTTTGCCCAGAGTTACGGTACAGCAGCTTTTGTCCGCCAACAACAAAAAAATTCGGTAGTTGGGCAAAATTCTGTATCGGCCGTAGGCGTGAGTGTGTGCGCACGTGGCTGAATGTTCTTTTGGCCCCTTTTCAACTGTTTCAGTCGCATAGTCGCCCACGATTGTCAGAGGCTATTAAGCGGCTGCTGCAACAGCAACCACAGCGGATTCCAATCTGGGTTGGTTTTTTTTTTTATATAGCGCAAAGAGTGCAGCACGGAACGCGATCTATTGACATTGTCAGACTTTAGGGCTTAATGCGGTATACACATATGTAGCGCAGATGGCATTAATCGAGCAATTACAATAACAACAACAACGCCAGCACAACAACAACGACAAAAAGCGGCTGTAGTAATAATGGAAATGCGGCGAGCAGCACGCAACAAATTTGATAGAAAATTTGCATAACAACTTCCGGCATTTTGGGACACGCTTATTTGTTGCTGATGTCGTGTTGTTGACACTCCACCAATTGTTGTTGCTGTTGTTGTTGTGGCTGTTGCTATTGTTCTATCCGTTAAGCATCATTTGTTGGCCATGTATGTGTGTGTGTTGGGAAAATGTAATTTGCACTTGAACTGAATACGACATGTCGTTCAACGCATACGAGTAAAATCGACAATTTTTACTCTGACACCACACATACAAAAACACACATATACACACATACACACACACACACACACGCGCACATAGATATTTGTCTAGCCTAAATTTAATTTGTTAACTTAATTCCAAAACCGCTAAATTCATTTAAACACAGCTATTGCACATGGTTTTTAGCTTTAAGCTCAATTTATTTGACAACAAAAAAACAAAAAAAAAAAAGACAAATCCATTAAAACCCATGTTACACGCTGCTGCTGAAAAGTTCAAAGTTAAGGTCGCTCTTGAAAGGATTTTAATGCTCTTTGCTGTTCAGCTGTCAAAAAAATTAATAGAGGATATGATTGATGAGTTGAGAAGTATGTAAGGACAGTTGCCAGCGCTCATATCCTGCTCAGATTTAGTTTGTGGGTTGAGCAATTCCTTAAGCAAAAAAACAAAACAAAAACCATTAATAGTAAAAAGAAAAAAATCGTATGTCTTCTATTTTGTTAAAAAGCTTTTTCGAAGAAATTTTAATGCATTTTTTGTGCTGCTAAGCAACGCTTTCCATATAAACCTCTATCGGTTGGGGAGCTTACTATAACTGGACCATGTCCTTTACAAGTTCAATTTCATTTACGTATCATAGCAATTCTCTTATGTTGCCTTTATTTTAACTCGCTTAAGTTTTATGGTAATTTCTTCCATTCTTGTTTCCAAATTTTTCCATGCAAACTGTTCTTTGGGTACACATTGTTACACCTTGTTTCGATTTGTACACAAATTTTCGATTTCATTGTATTTGTGTGTACGCGCAGGTCATGGACAAATCCAAATAATGCGCAGACATTTTAGCTGAAAAGCCCAAAGCGTATTGCGAGTACAATAAAATCGCATAGAACTTATTACCATAAGCCACGCAACAGATAATTTCAGCTTAAGCTAGGAACAGAATTTCAAATTTAAGAGCCCTTGAACTTGCAGGTACAAAAATAGATGTGACAGCCAATAACGGCAGATCCTGCTCGGACCGGTTCGACAAAAAGTTTGCGATTGATTTCCCTTACCTGTCAACTACACATGACCTTTATGGCTTTCGTATGCGTTCAGATTTTCCGTGATTGTAAATTTAGAACTGAGTGCGCCTCCAGTAACGAGCGAAAACAAAACAAGACAAAAAAAATACAAACGTAAAAGAGACAAAGGAAACGAGATGAAAATTCACAAACTCGCATCTCAAATAACACGTCGCGCGAGCCGGGTGCATTGAACAGTGGACCTTGACAAAAAGTCATTGGTAACATGGTCTCATGACACTCATGTCCTTCCTCACCTTTCATTGTATCATGCCGTCAGCAATTAGAAATTCCAATTAACCTTTATAACACTGGGCAAAGCCATTAAACAGTTAAGACAGCGACAACGGTGCGTATGGGTAATATTAGCTAATAACACGATATTCTATTGAAATTCAACCGTATTTTGTATGTAATTGTCAGTTACACAAACTTGTAGTCAAAGTTACAAACATACAATTCCATTATCCTTAAAGTATTTAAATGCCCGCAGGACCATCCGGCCACTTCATGGTAAGCAGACAAAAAAAGATTGTCTGCGCTGTCGCGGCGTGTGTTCGAAATCAAATCAAAATTTAATCAAGCAGCTGGTAAAACTTTGCAACGGGCGTTTTTTTATAAATTATGCAAAACGGATGCAGACTTCAGGCTGAGAGTACAAATGCACTTGTAAAAAATCAATAGAAAGTCTATTTGAATTTAAGATGTGTTTTTTGTAATACTTTGAATATGTTTTTCAAGTAATTATAATAATATTAAAAATGTTGTAAAAGTTAAAGATAAACTATTGTTGCCAGTCGTGTATAAGGAGCTTTTTTTAATTTTAGACTGTTAAAGTTGGTAGTCTAAGCAGGTATTAAGGCAGCTACAACTATTATCATAAAATTCAACAGTATTCAGAATATCCTGGTATTTGAAATGAAATCAAAACATATGAATACAAATCCCAAATCTCCTATGAATTACCATTGAGCATAAAGTGTCCCATTTAAATAAAAGTTCAATTTAACATCTCAGGCAAACTATGCAAATCAAACAATTGTAATTCAAGGATTTACTCATATCAATCAATCATAAAGCCCAAATAGCTTATTCAAGCATTTGATATATGTAGTAGGAGAAGCAAATGCAACAAGACAGCACACTTTAATCCTAAGTAACACAAAATTGCTTTAAAAAATTCCAATTAAAATGCCAATGCATAAATTGAATTGCTTTACCTGAACTGAATTCAATAACTGTTGGCAAGCAAAGCCAATCCAAAATTAGAGCCAACAGCCGAGAATCATATGGGAAAAAGCGCAAGAAAACGAAAGCCATAAGCTGAGAAAACTTTCAATTTATCTGACTTATACCTCCGAACAGCAAAGGGCACTCAAGATGATCACTTGTAAAATCCTAAGGGCAGCAAATGCAAGTATTCATATTTTATAACTGCAAGGTATATAAAATTAAATTATTATGGAATAAAGTCTACCAGCTGTAGTATAACATAATCATAGATAATTGGCTTGTTTAATGGAATATTTTATCCTTCATCTAGCTCACTTTGAAACTGTTAAGTGCTGCCGAAAGTTAATTGCCACGCCTCTATCAGTCGTCCCTGGGGTGCTTTTAAAATTGCAATAATCATGGGACATATGGTACCCCTGAGCGTCAATTAATTTTTAAAAATATGCTAATTGGTAATAAAACAAGCCACTTTTAAATAACGTTAATTCATGTTTCAGGGCCTATTTCGTTCTAAGATATCTTATTCCACGTCTTGTGAAGCCAAGCCAAACAGCTTATCATTATTTGCACAGTAAAACAATCGAAATGCAGCCAGTGGAAACCTATTAAAGTAGAAATAAAAAGCTTTCATTTGCCATTGGCTCGGTCTGGTCAGTGGCAATAAATTTAATGACTTGCCTTTTGGCTGAGATTGCGTAATTTATGGCAGGCCCAAACACGACGATGCTTCCTCTTGTAATTTGATTATGTTTACTACGCAACATTTTCATTAGACTAACGCTCACTGGCCCGGTTTGACGGTTAAACCAAAGTATTAAATTTAATGGGCTTAAAAGCGTGACCCACACACAGTCTGGCTCAAAACTAAGCAAATCAACCATTGACACATCAGCAGTTATCGAACACTGTCGAACAAGGGGGCTTAAAATATCATCGAAACCAAAGCCGCAATCATAGCGCTTAAACTGAATCAATTAGATCGGTTGAGCAACATATTGGAGTGCCTATAATCGCTGCTGTGGGGCATAACCACATTGGTAATTCAGTTTTGCTGACTCTGGGAATTAGCCAACAGATGTGCTTAATTTCGAATTTGATTTCAATAGTTCAATTAGGCGTGGGAAGTTAATAACTACTAATAAGTACTTATAGGTTATAATATATTACTACTTAATTTTTACTAATGCTGCATTAGGTAATTATTTTATAAATTTCTCTTTCTAGTGTCATTCAAAATTCCCACACAACTATCGAATATACTTTGCTATTCTATTTTTTGCGTTTTTATATTTTAATGACACCAGGCAAGGAAAACACTCATTTATAGATTATATACAAATATGTACTTCATTCTTTGGCCTCTTTGACATGCAAACAAATTTATGCTTATCGATCAATTCATTGTTAGAATTGTGCAATTAATTAGCGCAAAGTAATTTGAACAGCAAAATAACAAAAACCGAAAAAACGGCCAAAGCGACTAGACAAGAAACATGGACTTTATTGATGGCCTTTTAGGCATAAGAATGACAAAGAAAAACTGTCGCCCAATATTTATTTAGACCCACGCCGCACAAAAAAATACGCAAAAGCAAACAAAAAGCGAAAATGTAAACTCAGCCAAGGCTTTAACTAGCTTAGCAATTTGCGCAGTAATTTTAACCATATTTTGACATTTAATTTAATTTAATTTAATTTTTGCAGATAATTAAATTTACTAACTGTAAATCTAAATGTTTGTTTAACGCTTATTAAAAATAGTAACTTTTGATTACCTCAAAAAAAAAAAGAAAAATACTTCAATAAGCAAAACGTGCAAATTTTAATTAACATATTTTTCGATGTACAATTTTATCTATTTGCCAAATATCTCTTAATTAAAAATGCAAATTTTTGGTGTACAATAAGTATTGTTCAATGGGATGTTTTTTATTTCAATTTGTATTGAATGTGACCCCCTAATTAATATTAATTTGTTTTGCATATTGTATAATTTGAGTGCACAGGTAAAATTAATATGTAATAAGATAAATCAATATTACATTTGTGCGAATGTTTTGGGAGCAAATGCACTCCTGAGAGTTACCCCTTATTCCTGTTGAATGAGATTGAGTGAAATCATTATCTGGTCCACTCAACTGTTGATAGTATCTTTCTGTATATTTTATTTATTATACTCGGGCTTGTGCAATGTTCGTCATGCTGTCCGAATGAACGCAACTTAAAAAACTTTGGATCAAATATTTTGTCAAAAATCATGCCAAAATTGGCAAAAATTTGGACAAGTAAAGCTCTCTTATCCATAGCTCCCATATTTCAAACTTCCATAACTTTGTCAAAAC
>SCDS01000288.1:0-54859 GCA_004149465.1 Drosophila nigromelanica | reverse complement strand
GCATTGCACAAATAATGCCTGGCTGTATGTTTTATTACACTGTGAACGAGTATTGCGCTGTCGGTTACACCCGACTGCAACGTTTTTACTTGTTTTTTTATTTGTTTTTATTTATTTCTTTGTTTTTATTTTCTATGCAGGGTATGATTGGAGTGAAACAAATTAATGAACTTTGTTTGCATAAAATTTCATTTGACCGTTGAGTTCATCAGTTGCGAACATTTTTAATGAGCTTCATTTAACTGTTCATATTTAATACAAACATACGAAGGAAATCAAATTACTGTTGGGTCGATATTTATTGAACTCATTTCTCTCTCTCTCCCTCGAGATAAAGATGATTCTCTGCGGCGTGTGTTAAACGTTTAATTGCATATTAAATGTACCTTGTAGCTGCAATTACTTCTACGTGCCTTGCAGTTGCAGGCATTAAAAATTTAATTAAAAAAGTAAACGTTAAAATGTTCACTCTTCAGCATAATTACGTTGTCTGTTGGGCTCTTTCTATCTATCTCTCTCTTTCCCTCTCCCTCTCTCTCTTTTAGGAAACCTTTCTGCCTTTGTCCTATATTTCAGTTTACCGTGTCCATGTGTAGGTGTCCCACAAAAGCGCCTCAAGTAGCCTTACGTTTTATAATTTTAACGCCACCAAGCACTTCATGCACTAAAGGACGAGAAAGGACGAGGTGACAGCTTTGCTTTGCACACCCTCCCCCAACCACTTCTTGAACAACTGTCGGGTGACAGCAACAACAACTGTAAACAACACTTTGGACTGCGTCATAATGTATTATTTTTCAATTAATGATGGTCGTGTTCGTCGTTATACCAAAGTCGCTGGCAGGACTCAGCAGGACGTGGCCTGACCCCTTCCCTGCTCTCTGTTTTATATGTAAATGCCTCCGTTTTATATGATGTGTCTGCGTGTAACGTCAATTTTAATTTATATTTTAAATATCAATTATGTAAATAACAAAAAACTCATTTTCATAATCCACAATGCGGCCTGTAACTACAAGTATTTTACAGGATAGCAATTTACATTGATGGGCCCGCATATTCGAAATTCTTTTGCCTTTTATAATGACGAGATGTCTTACGCATGTATGTCATCATCAGTCATCGGTCATCAGGGTTGCAATACTTACTAGATACTTTTAAACTTTTTGTGCCATATCAAATTGCAATTTTACCACTAGCAACGATGTCCTTTTGATTTTATTGACCCTGTGAAAGTTTCATATTGAGTTTCACTCTTTAAGTCAATTTCAAGTCTGCAAAAACATTGGACATTTAACATGATTTACTTTTTCACAAAAGTTTTAAGAAAATGATTTTTACTTTATTTATTTATTTTGTGCATTTTCTGTTTTTGTGTCCATAAACTACAAATGTTTTGTGATTTATTCTCCAATGCGGACTTTGGAAAAGTTCGAACCTTACCAAAAAATATATTATAATTGTTATTAAATTGAATTTCCCTTTGGCTTCGCTTGTCTCTTCTAAGTTTTGTTAGATTGGAATTGCGAAGCGATTGAACAAGTTTTTAATTAGCGAAATGCCAACTTTGGCCATTTTGGCCGGCGCCTAAGCAGCTTAAATTCCATCCACGCCTTTTGGGGCACAATTCATTTATCTAGCTCCGATTGCCGTAAGCATTAACGCCCCACGTCCCATCCCTCAGCCACTGAAAGTTACCGTTGCTAAGCACTTTCAAATGATTAAACACGCCCACATGACGCCTCGTTGTCTGGCTAAAAGCCTAGGATAGAATTAGTCTAAAGAGAATATATATATATATATATATATATATATATATATATATATATATATATATTGGTATATCTATATATGTGTCTTTGTATATAGCTACCTCTCCCGTTGTATACTTGAAGCGCAAAGTGTAAGTGCGTAAATTGTTTCTTTCATTGGTTTAATGAGCCTATTGACTCATGTATTTGGCAGCGTTGACAATAAATTTAAATAAGCTCAATTTACACGCGCGGAATGCTTGCAGCTGTCGCTGAGCATTGAATATGGTCATAATATGTACCCTAATATTTTGCACGAATTCTGCCGACTTCAAAGACCTTTGCCAACAGCTGTGCCTAGGCATTTAATTATGCCTTTTGAAATAAATACAAGTACATACATACGTTTATCCAAATAGAAATACTTGTGGGCGTGACCCTTGCCACAGAGCAGATCCACATGGCAACTGTCGAAGTGTCGTCGTTCTCATGTTTTTGTCGTCATCATGCTGTTGTTGTTGTTGTTGGCCAGCTGTTGACATTTGACTGGGACCCTACACTAACAAAATGTGCACAACATTCTCAAGGTTCGGGTTGCCTGTCCGATTCTATTTTGCTAATTAGGTAACAAAAACAACAACGACGACAACACCAATTGCACCAACAAATGGCATAATCAAAAACCATCTCAACTATGCCATACAGAAAACAAAACCAAAATGGACGTAATTTCAACCAATTTTTGCAGAGCAAAATAAAAAAAAATGTTAAATAAACGTAACCGAAATTGACCACAAAATTGCCACACATGAAAGCTAACCTAGAAAGGAAATTCTAAACAAAGTTTCCTTTTTGTTTAATTTTCACTTGCTAATCTGACTTGTTCTATGTTAAAGCCGGAACTAAACTGACCAACTTTAAGATATAGAAATGTAACTTAAAAAGTTTATTTAATTGCCCAGATAAATTGCTGTTTGTACTGTTCCCTACAGTATATCACACATACGACATGTTGCCGCACTTAACTTCCAATTAAACGCTATGTCATAAGAATTGCCGTTAAGTTCGCAGCTGTGGTTACTGATGCGAGGGCATTACGACAAAAAAAAAAAAAAAAAAAGAAAATAAGAAAGCAAAATTGTGACTTAGTCAGACTTAAGACATAGTAGTAGACATAATACTACAAATGACGCCAGCAATTACGTTAAGTATGTTAATTACTGATTAGTTTGAAAAAAATGTTATTAATATATCCATCAATTTTCAAACCTAAACAGCAAGTGATTTCATCCATATTTATAATCATATAATCATACACATTTCTATCTTCATGTCTATATTCATATTAAATTCCATATTCTAAATTAAAATCTAAATCTATATTTATCCATTCCTATATTTTATATACACATGTGATACTCTACTAAACCAGTAAAATATTTACAGTTGTAATCAATCTTCTTCAGGCTTTGAATTTTTCTGCCTGTCTTGAAACAACTGACTGCGCCATACCCTGTTAACAGTATAATGAAAGCCAAAAACAGTCGAGTAGAGTTTTCTATATTCAAACTGTGAATATATAGAATATGCATATATGTACTTATTGTGGTTCTTTACAAGTATATATAGATGGACTAAAAACAAAACCAATATACTCTTTTCCTGCACGTATAGAGCGTTTGAAAAGAAGAAAAGTTTTTTTTGTTCATGTTCCTCATGCTCGTCAAATAACATTCGTAAATTCGCCATGCATCGAATTTATATTTGCTTATCATATCTCCATAGCTGCCTGGCGCCGCACCCATTCATATTTACTCGTATGGATTTCCATATTGTGTGTGTGTGTTTTTCATTTCGGTATTGCTTACGCCCTCTGTCTCCGAGCTAACAATGTGCATATAAAGTTGTTTTCCCCATTATCCTGTCCACTGTGGCTTTATTAAAAAGTTTACAATGCGCTGCCGTAACAAATTGTGTTGGACAGCAGAACAAAACAAAACAAAAAACAAAAAAACCGGAAGCCAATCTGCTCACCCCTCCCAGCACGTACCACATGAAATAGCACAAGAGTGCTACATTTTAGATGTCCAGATGGGAATGCTTAGTGCATAACTCATACGGCACGTTGGCCAACTTAGCATGTGCTCAGCACAAGTTGCTTTCTTTTCACAATTTTGTTTCGGCTTATAATGTTTTTAGCCACACAAAGCGCTGTCCAAAATGCCATTGTAAAAAGCTAACAGTTTTCTGGCTTAAGTGCACACATATCATATGACCGCTGAGTGGCAATCTCAGCTGTCCAGCTGTCAGAGAGAGATTTTTGCATAGAATGCGCCTCGATAATAGAAGCAGCCACAGGAGCAGCCAACGAAATTTGCCCCTAATGAAGCCCCCGGGAAACCTGCTCGGATTATCGAATTATACCCAAATTACCCAGCTAACTGTGCGGCTGTGCTAATTAGTTTAATTTGAATTATATCGCTCAGTGAACTTACACTCTATGAGCTGAAGTACTTCAGCTGGCAGTTTGTGAAAAAACGTAAAGTGAAACTTTTTCGTTTGTCATTAGCGGGAAATGTTGCTCACTCGATGGTGTTGTTGTTGCCATTTGCATTGTTGTAAAGTTTTTCACTTAATGTGTTGCGTGTCAATTTGTTGAACGTCATTTGCAACCAAAGAAAAGTTTGCCAGCATGTTCCACAATTTGCATGCAATGCCGCAGATTCATCCGACTTAAATTGTCAGCGCCAACAGCGCCACACATAAGTTGTTAATAAAATGCTTCCTTGCCTGTCTAACTAATTGAGGCTTAAAAGTTGATGGCAAGTCTATTCTAGATACAAAACGCAAAAGCTATGTCCCCACCTTAAATTCACTTTAATGCGCCCAAGCCTCATCATCCACTCGACCAAATCCCACAGTCAACTCAAAGTGTGCTCAAGCAAATGCATGTCCCGGCCCCGGCGTCTAGAATTCTGGCCATCACTTAAGCACGCGCTGAAAATGGAAATGCGTAAACTTTCAACTTTTGACTAATACAAATTATATGATTTGACTTATTTCATTATATTCTTGTTACACTCTGTTCGCAAACGGCGACATGGAGTATATGGACACATGATATAATTCAGATATTACATTTTGACTTAGGCAACATTTTTGACCGCTCTTATTTAAATGGACAGCAAGCGTATCTTGCAGCCTGTTTTGGCAAACTTTCACATTCAGAGTGCGTGTTTGTGCGTCAGTTAGCTTTTAACTTTGAGTTGCCACGCATTTTAATAGTCACTGACACATAAACCACTTTAGATTGGCCAAGACACACAGCACCGCTGGGAGCTGTTCGCAATCGCAGTCGAAGTGTCATGTTAAACCACAAAACAATTTAAGTTAGAAACATTGAAAACTTTTCTATTTGCGCTGAAGGAATCGCACAGCGTAAGCCAAAACCAAAATGTGACAACAACCGACGGCAAAAGTTGACAAAAAACAAACGAACCATAACGAACCTGGTATTCCCTCCATATTACACTTTAACAAACAAATAAAATACTTGTTTGCATATTATTACGCTTAATTTCCAGCTTCGATTTATCAAATTTGAAGACATAACTCATATACTCTCAGTTAGGGTATAGGCAGACAATTGTGCTACCAGCCGCAGGCAAAATAAATAGTCTACAAATTGTGAGGCACACAACAGAAACAACAGAAACAATGTCGGCGTAATTTTCAAATGGATTCCCCTTCGAGTGAATGGATAAACAGTTGCTCAGGCTGCTCAGACAACGCCTACTGTAGATGCTACATCTGTGTCGCCCTTGTGCTGTCATCATGCAGATACTTTTGGACGAGCGACTGCTACACATGAACGGCCATTGTTCAGATGCCACATTGTATTCGTCGCCGTGGTCTGCGATTGCTTTCGCTGTCACACAGTGCGCATGATTGACATAATCACAAGATTTTGGCCATCTCAGTACTGCCACCTGGCATTAGTGCAACCATTTGCACGTATTGTGCTGCATTTAATGTGCTTTGACATTGATTAATTGTCAGCTACAATTGCGTACACGCGTCGCTCTTTAATGGCCAATTGATTGGACAATCATGACAATCATGAATGTGTGGCATGGCACAAACGCCATTCATGCAACATTGCATGATACAAGCCGACCATTTTGAAGCCTTGTCCTTTACTCTTCTCAACAAGCTTCCAGATTTCTTATTCTTTTACGAAAACTTTAAAACTTTAAAAATCAAATTAAAAAACATATTTAAGCCCCATATGTTTTTTCGATTTAGCCACAGCTAAAAAATGTTCAATTAGATTTTCTACATCATAAATTGATTTCAACGCACGCTTACACATAAGAATGTGCAGTAAGTACAGCGCCTTGAACTCGTGCCAACTCAATGGATCATAAATACGATGATATAACAGCTGCTGTCGCATAATTCACTGTGTGGAAATATGCAGGCGGCTCGCTCAATGCATATAAAATGCACTTCAATTACGTATACGCCGTCTGGCCCAAGGAACAAAAGTAATTTATTTGTATATATGCATACAAATTTATATGTATACACATATATTACAAAATTTATCACTTGTTCACAGAAAACGGATTTCGGGGCTTAAAGTTTTCCAGCTTATAGCCCATCTTCGCTGGGGACCAAGGCCAAAAGGGCAGTCAGGCAGAATAATTGTTGTGTTTTCATTTGAATGAAAAAGACACCATTAAAGCCACATAACTAAATATAGAGTTACGGTTATTCGGTTGGTGGCTTGCATCAAATAAAGCCGTGTCCCACGCATTCAATGGCAACGCAAATAAAATTCAATCAATTCGATTGCCACTGTTGGTCATTTTGTTGCAAATCAAGATTTATTTGAAACTGTTACCTGAAATTCATTTAAATAATTCAACTGTCAGCGGCTTTCACACAGACGAATATTCGAACTGACCATTTTTGTTGGTCCAGCTGAAATGTTTGTTCACTTAAATTATGCATCGAATATTTTATTAGCTTTATTAAAGTCATATGTGTCGGCACATATCCATTAAGTAAGAAGCATACAACAAAAACAAAACCAAAATTTGAGACAATCATATACGACCACAAGATACCCATTACGAGGGCTGGATTGCCCCAGCAAACAAAGAGTATGAATAATTTAACGAATCGAAACTTTTGCTGTTATTTGTATGCATATTATACTGTTTTCACTCAATTTAATGTGTATTCTGTGCACAGACGATATTCAAGTTATGCTCTACTAAAAGATGATGCAAGAATTTGCTTAACATTAAGGAAAACTCTGAAGCTGCGCAACCACATATCGACAGCTCACTGGTCCCATTTTTTAAAGTATTATTCCTGCTCAAAATTAACAGGTTCATATGTCAGTGGTGATAACTGCTTCGGCATCTTCGCACTTTTCTACGGGATTTGCGCTCTTATCATTCGGTACACATCACGAAGGACAGACGCGGCGTATGCGTGATATATGAATATGTGCCAGGCAGCTGCCTTTACTGCCGCTCATTTGCATGACTTATTTTCTGTTGTTATGATTTCTTGTTGTTGTTGTTGTTGTTGTGTAGGTTGCTGTTGGCGCACTTCAATCTCTTATCAAGCGTAGCCAACACTTCATTAATTGTCTAAAATTAGCCATAAAGCAGGCAAAGCAAGCAGCTCGTCATATTGCTGCTGTTGTTATTGTTATTGTTGTTGTTGTTATTGTTGTTGTTGTTGCTCTGTTGTGGTGAGTTGGGTTTGCATAGCATCCTCGCACTTACTTTATGACCCTCCAGAGCGACTCCTTCCACCGTTGTTATACAGCTTTTGTCCAACTTTAGTCAAAAATGCGCGTTGCCATGGTAAAAAAGTATTTAATTTAATCTTTTTGCTGCTTCTTTTGTTTTGGTTTGATTTTCTATTTTTTGTTTTTTATGTTCATTGAAGTGGCCTTTGATTTGCGTTGCCATATTTTGTTATTTCTCCAACGCAAAATAAAATAATTTGTGTAAAAGCTTTGGCATTGGTTTGGAAAGGAGAATGTGCGTGCTGTAGAATCCCAAATAGTAAACCATGACGAACAGTAAAACAAATGATGAAGGAAACCAAATTAGGAAAGAGGTGGTAAATAATCGACGGTGCTGTTCGCTTTTCTTAACAATTAAAAACCAGTTTAATTATTTTGTAAAAATATAAGTATGTATTACAATGAAAATAAACATATTATTAAAACGAGAATTGTAATAAAAATAATCCTTTATATATATTTTTGTCACTCAGTACTTCACGTTTTCAGCTATTGACTATGACAAAATATACTCTTTGTTATCTAACAAAAACAAAAAGAGGAAAAACAAGCACAACAAAGGGCCATCGTACAATGTTTAGGCCACAAACCTATTTGATGTCCTTTGGGTTCAGTCAGGCACCACAGCGAATTGTCCCCTTAGTGACTTTTGGTTTTATGTCAACAACACACAGCTCAAATAGTTGTGGCTTTTACTTTTGATTCTTTTTCGCATTTCTCCCCCCTTTGAGCTATTGGCTGCGTTCTCTTTTTTCTATTTTTGATATTTTTGTGACTATGGTTATATTTAGGGTAGGTACTAGTTACTATACTTTATGACCTGTCTGAGGTTAGAGTTTGAAGTTCGAGCCATAACGCTTTTATAGCCCTTCCCTGCCGTCGTTCATTGAGCGTGAAGTTGTTAAACTTAAGGAGTGCTAAGTGCTGCCCGCCTTCCGCCTTCCACCCCCTGATTATGGCCAATAAAACATGCTTGCTGGTCGGGGGAAAACGGAAAACAAAGGCTAAAAAATTAAATAAGTCCGGCATGGGCAACGGCTAGCTTAAAAATAATGGACTCAAAGGTGTGTGCGTGTGTGTGTGTATGTAGCCGAATAACACGCAAGGGTAGATACATAAACTGTGGACTTTAAGCTGGCCTGACATTCAAGAGATTACTGTAGCTTAAACCAGTTGGCAAATAATAAGCGCTGCTTAAAATTAGACTTAAATAAATGGGTAAACAAAACAGACTATTTATTCATAATTGTTTCTCTCTTACTCTGGCTCTAGAAGGAGACATACCCCACCCTATGAAATAATTGCGTTCTTGGCCAGCATCAATAGCTTCTGTTCTGTCGTCTGTATTAGTGATGTTTAAAAAAATCAAACTATGGATTTACTGAAATTTTAGCACGATAATATATCGAGGCATGGATGATTATCATCAACATGCATCAAATGCCATCAAACATGAAAATTGGTTCGGGAGTTTAAAAATTTGAAGAGCTTTACTTGTCAAAGTATGTGTCAAATTTGGGATGATTTTCGACGATAAATTTAACCCCCTCAGAAAAAGGTTTAATGTTGTCAATCAAATGTTGTCTATCTTTCGATTTTTTAAAGCTAAAACGTCTAGCTGAGATATAGCCATTTAAACAGTTTTTCAAAGTTAAACGTCTATATCTCGGGCAATTGAGGCCAAATCTTCGAAAGATATATATATTTTTTAGACTCGTGCGGATCAGATCTCACAAATTTAAATTTTGAAAATTTTTTTTCTGGGGGAGGTACATGCTTTTTCCCAAAAAAAAAAAACGAAAAAATGTTAGTTTTAGAAATGCATTTATTTTAAATGTTATATACCAATATACTCTTCTCACTGCGGGAACGAATGTTATCATGCAGCAGTCCCCTTTTCTAAATTAGCTGCATAATCTTGATTATTTATAGTTAATAATAAGTTTTGAATAATTTTGTCTTACAGAATTATCTACAGAAGCCACTGTTGACAAGTCAAGCACTTTGCACTGCTGGAGAAATGGGAAGACAAAATAGGCGGAAATTGATTACGTAAATTGTTGTTCATCTGCTTACGCATTGTTTAAGCTATCGATGTCCTGTTCCTGTGCCTGGGTGGCATGCAGCATAGCCAACACCATCTGCAGCAGCCACTCCAAGCGTAATTGCAATTGCCAATGGTGGAGCGCTGATTGTGTAACGAGCGCAACACATAATCAAGTGGCC
Source organism: Drosophila nigromelanica (assembly GCA_004149465.1). Taxonomy (NCBI): domain Eukaryota; kingdom Metazoa; phylum Arthropoda; class Insecta; order Diptera; family Drosophilidae; genus Drosophila; species Drosophila nigromelanica. Next base: position 45,052 of record SCDS01000288.1, on the reverse strand, counting down.
AGCAGCTAGCCGAGTGTCCCTCTACAAAAGGTTCTGCACTTGCGTAATGACCACTTACTGAAGCGTCCTGTGAGCATTGTGAAGGGCCTCTTACGATAGTCCACTACACTTCACTGTTCACTCGTGTATGAACGAATTTCCAGATATTGAATTAAATAAACAAAACCCGTATTTTTCGCAATTCCTCGCAAATATGTTACATACATATGTTAATCCGGATTTTTTCCTTAATTGTATTTCGCAATTACCTAGAATTTTTCAAGCGGGTTTCAGGGTTAACCAATTTCACTGAGAACAACACAATTGAAACAATTGTTTTTCCATTGAAATTTAAAGTTAAATTTTTTTATTAGATTTATCTCATTTAATATTAAATGTATACATACATATATAATTTTTACAAGTTCGTAAAGCTACTCAAAAGTTTTCACCACATTTACCAAGTTTTTATTTTAAATATTCTTGTTATTTTCGGGAAAAAAATTTCGTACATACATATATCGTATCAGATTCTAATACAAGGTAATCTTTCTACACATATATTATTTATGAATCGCCATCATTATTTTATATAAATATATTATCAAGCCGCAATTGGATCGTTTTAGTTTCAAGACTTTTTACAAATCAACCGAAAAGTCGCACACTATATAGTATATATGTAGAGTAAATCAACGATGTATTAATCAGATGGTGATTATTGGCTATATCTGGCTGGCTTAAATTATCGTACAGTTTAGGACCTATAAGCGAAAAAGTTTAACAAACAATTCTGGCTAACGTATAAAAAAAAAACTAATGCAAGAAAACGAAGAATTATTTAACTTGAAAATTTGCAGCGCGCTCCGCAGCTGCTTCGTTTTGGGTGTCCGGATGCAGATGTTTTTGGGCGTTTGTGGGCGTGGCACCAACTTACATGGCTGGCTCTGGCTGAAGCGTATGAATTAAACAGAGATATATCAGCAGAGACTCCATTATAAACATGCAGATGAAATAGACGTAACCCTAGAGCAACTCCTCGTTGGCATCAACAATCAGTAGTCGCGGGAGCTGCTCACGACGCCGTCGCGCAAGCAACGCTGCCTGCTCCGCCAGATCTAGTGGTGGCTCGTCGTGGCGCTCCTCTGCATTGGCAGCTCCATCCTGTGCCTGTGCCAGCTGCGCCTCCTCGGCTTCCTGGCGTGCCTTCAGCTCCTGGGCGGCCGCCGCTTGTTGCGCCTGCTGCTTCTTTCGGTGCTCATAGTTGACCAAACGCTGGCCCACCAGATACTTGTCCACCTTTATCGATAGATACAGCTTCTTCAATTGCTTGATCTGGAAAAGCACAAAGCACACACTGCCTACAGCAATGAAGCTAACCGGATAGACCAATCTAGAGATGGCCAGACGAGTGTACGGGTCCGAAAAGAAAATGGGCATTATCGAGTGACCAATCACATAAGGTACGGCCAGGGCGAGACCAAATGTGGTTACCACCGGCACGGCCAGATCGCGCATCACAAATTTCAAATCGAAATCCCGCAGTCCATCCGTATAGGCTCGCTCCAACGCTCGCTTCAAATGCCAATCCGGTCCCATCAGTGTGAGTGCAATGGCGATTTTGGTATAGAGCACGCCCAGTGCCCAATCCTGCCACAAAAAGTGTATAGGCGTCTTGCGCACTTGCACACGCAATGGTATGACCATCACCAGCTCCAGCACCAGTCCAAACAGAAGCGGCACCAGCACAAAGATGCCCAGCAACGTCACTACCGGAAGCGCATACTGCAGTCCTACGCGAGCCCAATGCTTTAGCTTGTTGACAATTGCGGCGCGTCCCTGGGGCAGCAGTGTTACCACCACAGTGATGCCACGCGACACGATCCAGCACAGATAACCGCCAATTTCGGCCGTGTAAAAGTCATGGGGACGCAGCAAACGTTCGTTTTTTCGTCCCGTCTCTGGATCGGCCAGAGGCAAGTCAGTTGGAATTTGGGGTGGCACCTTGTCACCCAGCTGACCAATCCAGAACATCATCAGACGACGGCCAATGTAGACAGGCACGGTAAGCATTAACATGGCGGCACACACAATGGACAAGCACATCAGCGAGAGCAGCGCGCTCAGGCGCAGGGCAAAGAACGTGGGGCGTTCGTAGGGCTGAAAACCGACGTGGACATCACGTTGCATTATGGCCTGATGAGCGGCGGCCAAGTTGCGCGGTTGTGCTGGCTCCTGCACTGGAGGAGGCGGTGGCGGTGCCGGCATGGCTGCAGCGGCACCCGCCACTTCGGCTGGCTGAGCAGCTGGGTCGGCCTCGTCAGCAGCTTGCGGTTCCGGAGCGGGCAGCAAATAGCTGCGTATGCCAAGCAGCCAGGCCACAGCCGTGCACCAAATACGCAATAATCCCTTCAGCCAAATGCGCGTTTGCGTTTGCTCGAAGAAGCCCGGCAGCACAATCTATCAATGGAAAGGAAGAGTTTGGATTATACAAAGAACAGCCACATGGAGATGTGTTACCAACCTGTAGTAAAAGCAGCTGCACGCTCAGATCATTCACCTCCGAGTCACTACTGAGCGCGTAGGGCAAGAAATTTGGCCACATCACCTGAAGTATACGTATGGGCAGCCAAAGCATAAGCAGCACGGCAAAGCCAAAGATCATTGCCGAGGCAACCAAACGGCGGACGTGTCGCACAATTGGCACATGAATCATTTCCTGTATGGGACTAAAATCAGGATCGTTGACATTGCGGAAGATCCAAAGGACACCGGGACGCAAAACTTCACGCAGCAGCGATATGAAGGCGGCAAAATAATAGACATACACCATGCCGAACATCCAGTGGACAAAGAGCGAGGTACCCGGCGCCGCCTTGAAGCTGGCCTTGCGATCCTTAAGGCTGGCATCGAGCAGCGGCAGCGAGCATATGTCCAGCCACCAGCCACAGATGAGCGGCAAGACACCAATCTCAACCACGGACAGCAGCGACACCTTCACCACAATGTAACAGAGGCCGATGAACCAGCAGATGCGACGCAGCCGAAAGACGCGCGCAAAGAAGTGCAACACCACCAGCGTTAGTCCGATGCAACAGTAGCCGAACAGCGTCGTGATCAGTCCGTGGAAATGCAGCAGTGGCTTTTCCGGCTGCAGTAGATCCATTGAGCTCAGTATAAAGTTTCCCACGCAATACGGGCAAAATGCAAACGTAAAGATAAACATTGTGTTCAGGGAGATGATCCAGAAGACGTGCTCTAGGAAGACCAGTGAACCATCCAGTCCAAGCAAGCGCTCCCAAGTTAGCTCCTCGGCGGCACGATCCCATTCCATCGGATTCCAGTTCTGTTCATCGTTGTCCGCATCAGCACCAGCCGCAGCAATGTTACCAGCGGCAGCAGCGGCGGCAGCTGGAGCTGCCGCAGCCGCTGGCTGTGCAGCATCGCCTTCGTTATCTGCCGGATTAGCCACTGCTGGTGCGGCATTATCCATGGGCACATCCTGCGGTGCGTCCCCGTTGTTGTTGTCATCCTGCACCGCATCTGGCGCAACTGCTGGTTGTGCTTGTGGTACCGCCGCAGCAGCAGCAGCAGCAGCGGGCACAGCAGGCGCTGCAGCCGCTGCTGCTGGCGCCTCGTCGCGCTCGAGCCAATCGGGTCCGCCACCATGGAGTATCTGCTCACGTAACCAAACCAAGCCTATAAACGACAACAACGTACAAGTGACCACAAAGCAGCCGCGAAACGCATCCGCCGCTAGGTTATCTATGGAGAAGATATCGAACGGCAGCGAGAGAATCATATCAAAGGAGCTGGCCCGGAACAGATAGCGATAGGTGCGATATGCCGAGAGGGGCACCACACCAAACCAGGCCATGCCCACCAGCGAATAGTGGAGCCAGCACCGTGCGCCCTCCAACACCGCCGACATCAGACCCATGAGCACATCGCGCAGCGGCAGGACACGCGGCATGTCCGGCGCATAGATGGGTTGAAAGCTGAACCGGTGGCCGCATAGTTCACAGTATTCCTTGTGCGAGTAACGCATCCATTGCATCAAACAATCCTGGTGTATGTACTTGATACTGCCCGTGCAGATGCACGGATAGAAGAGCGGGCGGTCGGGCAACGCCTCGCAGCGGCAGACGCGACAGATGTCGCCCTGCGACAGATCATCCATCGTACTCTACTTTTCGTCGTCTCTTAATTCCACCTTGCTATGGCTATGTGCCATTTGCGCAGTTGAAAGAAGCGCTCACCAATTGCACCAAGAGTCCGAGTACGGTGTTTGTTTGGTTGCACTTATCGAAAAACAGTCGAACACTCGCAATTGATGCGGAACTAACACTTGTAATTTGATTTTAGTGTGCAGTCAAATCAATTGAACTTTTGATATTACAATTTTTTATGCCTGACGCGAATACGTGTTATAGTGTGTGTTTCTGTGCGTGTATGTGTTTGTGCGAGTGTTGGTATTTTAAAAAGTTTGTACCTTCAAGGTGTTTTCTGGTTAAATCGAAATGGAAACTTTGGTATTTTTATACACTTTCTAATATCTTTAGACTTGCACACATAACGTGTGACAGCGCTATGTAGGTATGACAAATATATCCTTCGGCTTTTTATTTCAATGCTTTGTTGATAAAGATTTAAAAAAAAGTTTCGACTGCTTAAATAGAAAAAACAAATATGACAGGTGAAACATAAAAATTTTCAAATTGTTGTGTATATATTAGATTAGTGTATTGGTTTCATCAGTCTGTAAGAGTATAAAAGTCGCGGCACGTCGGAGAATGTGTATTTCACGCAGTGCACTTCACTGAGTTATTTTTGTTGTGGCACATTGTGGTCACACTGGTCAACAAAAAACAAAACATCTGTTTCGTGAATGCTGGTAACGCTGACACTTTATGCAGCGCCGTCAGCTGTCGTGAATTCTCTCGTAACTTTTATTGTGAAATAAGTTCAAGATGCAAAGACAAATGGTAAATCTGCTTGAGAGTGTGACGCGACAGGTGCGCAGCAATCAGCGTGCATTCTCAGTGACGCCGAAGAAAAGGGAAATCTTCAAAGTACAGAGCTCAGAGGACTTTGACAAGAAGGTGAAGAACAGCCAAGAACCTGTTATTGTCGACTTTTTCGCAACGTAAGTCGGGCATAGTCTGGTAAAAGCTTTCACTAACATACTCCCTTTTCAGTTGGTGTAATCCCTGCAAACTGTTGACGCCGCGCATTGAAAGCATTGTAGGCGAGCAGGCGGGATCCATTAAATTGGCCAAAGTCGATATTGACGAGCACAGTGAACTGGCGCTAGACTACGATGTGGCCGCTGTGCCAGTGCTTGTGGTTATGCAAAACGGCAAGGAGGTACAGCGAATGGTGGGACTCCAGGATGAAGACAAGATACGCGCTTGGGTAGCCACGGCGGTCAAAAATGCTAAGCAGTAAAATTCTGGATCTGGCCTCAGGCAGCAATAATGTAGCAAAGCTTTAAGTTTGTTTTGAAAATAAATGTTATTACTCGTTGCAAACAACTTAAACTACATGAAACTTAAATAGACTAAATGGAGTACCAGCCTGGCGTGCCGGGTCGCTTCTTGTTGCGATCCAGGAACTTGCGAAAGCCCGCCTTTGATTCGTCCATGGACTTTTCCTCCTTCTCCTGCTTCTCCGCTTTATTGGCAAACAGATCCGGAAAGGTAAACGCTTCGGTTTTTGGCTGCAAGGCGGGACAACTGTAAATTGTGGCCGCGATTTTTTTTTGAACCAGCCCTGCACTTACCATGGTTACATAAGCGTATTTGACGTCGTCTTTTTTGGTCACATAGCCGTAGGTCTGATCACGTTTCGTGTCGCCCAGCGCAATGCGTGTGCGTACATCCACCACGGGAATCTTGTATATCTTTTCCAGATAGTTTTTCACATCGTATTTGGTCATTTCCGTGGACACGGCAAAGGTGACAACATTTGCCGGCTGCTCCTCCGTGGGACGCACCAGTTTCATCCAAAAGTTGGGCAAAAAGACGCGCAATTGCGGATTGCCGCGTTGATAAATAGGATACCACCGCGTGGACATGCTGCGAAATTATTCTTTTTATACAAAATAGAATAAAAGCAACTGATAGTGAGTAAATAACACAGCTCAGCTGTTTCGCCTGGAAAATCTATTAAAACTCCACAGCAAAAATACACCAAAAAATACCATACACGTGTTGTGCACAGCTGATTTGGCAACACTAACAACACGATTTGAAGGTTCGATTTGTGTTTAATTTGTTGACATGGTCAAAACGAAAAAGAAGACGGCAAAAGCACCCAAAAAACCGCTCAGCCGAAAGGAACAGCGCAAGCTTAAACAGGAGACCAAGAAGAACAACAAGAGGATCTTCCATGCAGCCAAAACAAATGGAGCACAGCGCGTAGCGGAAGCAGTAGCAGCTGCGGCTTTAGCCGTAACCAACAAAAGCAAAAAGAAGAAAAAACCAAAGAACCAACAGCCGAAACCGGAGGACATTTCTCGAGAGGAGCTGCTGGCAGGCGATGTTAACGAAGATGACGATGAATCGATAGCCTCAGATTTTAGTGATGCTGAGGTGGATTCTCGTTTGCCGCCCAAGCGTAAAGTGGAAATATACGAACCTCTGGGAAAAAAGACCAAGAAACATGCCGGCATACAGCGGGTGGACGAGATGGAAGTTCGCAAGCGTGAGCTGCGCCAGCAGAAGGAGCTGCTGAACAAATCACGCAAGCAGCGGTTGAAACAACTGAAGGTGGAGAACGAGGAAGAGGACAAGGAAATTGCCAAACTGGAGAAAAAGTTGAAGCTAAACAAGTCCAAGGACAAAAATCGTGTGGTGCGTAAAATGTTCAACGATGGCCTGGATTATCTGCTCGATTTCGTGCTGGACGATGAAGAGGAGAAACAAAAGTGGGAGGAGAAGCAGCGACGAAAAAAGGAACTGAAAGAGCAGCAGGAAAAGGAGGAGGCGGGCATGTGGAGCGACGAAGAAGATGAACCAATGGACATGACAGAAGCAGACAGCGAAATGGAGGAAGCCGACGACGAAGTGGAATCGGAGGAGGGCGAGGAGGCAGATGGCGAAGAGGAATTTGATAAAGACAACGAACAGGAAACAAAACAAACGAAATGTATGCATTATATGGAGTTGAATCTCCAAAGCACTCATTAATACTTTCATAAAAATCACTTACAGATAAGGAAGACATTTACGGACGTCGTCGCGATGCCGATGGCCAAATTGTGCCCGACGATGACGAGGCACATGCAAACGTCACTGGCCAAAAGTATATACCACCACATCAGCGCGCGCTGCTGGCCGCCAGCGAAGGTTCCAGTGCACAGCAGGCGGAACAATTGGCACGCTTGCAAAAACAATGCAAGGGTTTGCTCAATCGGCTGTCGGAGGCGAATCTGCACAAGATTTCCAGTGGCATTCAGACGCTCTACATGAAGAACTCGCGCTACAACATGAACGACACGCTGACCAAACTGTTGCAAGAGGCGCTGCTGGGTCGGGCACGCGCCAACGAACGTATGGTCCAGGAGCACATGGTGCTGTTGGCATTTTTGCACGCACACATTGGCAGCGAGATCGGCGCGCATTTTCTTCAAACATTTGTGGAACAGTTCGATGGCTATGTAGCGAAGATTGACACACTGGACGTGGAGGATAAACGTCTAAACAATCTGGTGCTAATCCTGTGCTACATGTACATCTTTAAGATTTACGAGCAGCGTTTGTTACTGGAGCTGATTGCGCGCCTAGTGGGCAGCCTGTGTGAGAAGTCAGTAGAGTGTCTGCTACTGATCTTCCAAACGGTTGGATTTCGTCTGCGTAAAGACGATCCACTGGCCTTTAAGAACATGATGCAGAACGTGCAGTCCCAAATCGCAGCGTCACCAATGGAGCTTAAAGAGAATCCACGTCTGCGTTTCATGGTGGACATACTAAATGCAGTGAAGAACAACAACATTAGCAAGCTGCCGCAATATGATCCCGAGCTGGCGGAGACGCTGCGAAAGCGCCTCAAGGGAATGCTGCGAAATGAACGTTACGTTGTAACGCTGAACATTACCTTGGAAGACCTGTTGCGTGCCGATAAGCTGGGCAAGTGGTGGATAGTTGGCTCAGCATGGGCGGGTAATCTGGCCGAGATGGGCACCGCCCAGGCGGACCAAGAGAAGCAACGTCAACAGTCGGGAACCGAACGCTACTCGGAAAAGCTGTTGGCGTTGGCGAAGAAACAACATATGAACACCGCCGAACGACGCAACATCTTTTGCATCATCATGAGCGCCGCCGACTATGTGGATGCGTTCGAAAAGATTCTTCACCTCTCTCTCAAGGATCAGCGAACTGTTGCCTATGTGATTATTCATTGTGCACTCAACGAACGCCGCGCGAATCCATACTATGCGCATCTGGCCCTCAAGTTCTGTCAGTATAATCGCAAGTTCCAGCTGGCCTTTCAGTTCGCCAGCTGGGACCGCATCAATGACATTGAAGCGCTTGCCAAAATTCAGATACGCAACCTGGCCGGCTTCCTGCAGCAACTGATATTATCCGCTGGACTCCAGTTGTCCGTGCTGAAGGTGGTGGACTTTATGCAATTGCACAAGCTCAGTTTCTACTTTATGCGCGAGATAATGACGCGCCTGCTGCTGTCCAAAGAGGAGGATAGACTCTACCAGGCATTCGAACGCATTGCCAAGAACACGAAGTTGCAGCAGTTCAAACAAAGCATTCGCTTGTTTATGCAGCACTTTATGCTTGAGAAGCTGGAGGAGGAACACGAGGAGGCGGAACAGCAGCTGCTGAGACAACGCATTGAGCATCTGGACAAACAATTGGCTTATGTAGATTTGTAAATAAAAACACTTTGTTTAATAAACCCTTAACATTATTGCCATTCGTTTGAAAACTTTAAACTAACGCTCAGTCGAAGCTCTGCAAGAGGTGTCGGGCGCGCTGGTAGCGTGTTGATTCCACGATCGCCTGTCGCTCCGCATCGTCGGCGAGCTGTTCGCACTGTTTGTCCATCTCCTCTAAGGCATCCTCGGCCAGTTTGCTGATGATTGCCTTCGATGCGCCCTTGGAGCCTGCCAGGTACTCCAGGGCAATGGGCCAAATGTCGGCGTTCAGCTTTTCCTCATTGAAGGCCGTTTGTTGTATAGAAATCTGTCGCAGTTTCTCAAACTTCCAGTCCTGCCGACTATCCCGCCACTTGCGCAGATACTCCTCATTGCGTTTGGCTTCTTTGTCGGCGCTCTGATCTTTCTTCACCACCAGCCGCTGCAAATGTTTTTGCTTTTTCTTCTGCCGCACCGTAACGATGGCATTTGAGTTTTCGGGCTTGGCCGCCTCCTCCAGTTGCTCAGCAGTGGGCATGTCATCTGGTTCCTCATCTTCTTTGATGTCATCTATTTGCTTGCTGCGTTTTTCTTTGATGGCATCGTTCTCAGCCTCGTGGTGTTTGCGCTTAGATGCCTTGACTGTAATTGGGAGCCTGTTAAATGATATGTTTAAACTAATTGGCGACTTTATTTTACTTTTGTGTGACCCTCCTTCCACGGTTTGCGTTTCTGTTCCCACCTGCTGCTGCTCCTCCACAATTAAACTTTTGTTGGCCACCTCGTCGTCGCTGCCCGCTGGTGGCGTTTCGTGTTTACGTTTTTTAGCCTTACGTTTTTGTTTTTTCGATTCCGACTCGGTCCGCGCCATAATTATTGTCTATTCGATTGGATTTACAAATAAATTTAAACCTTTCTTTCATGTGCTCCGAGTTGTTTACGGAGCTAACTTCATGTGAGCAAAACAGTGCGCTCAGCCAACTTCATTGGGGTGAAAACTGCGCGCAGCCAACTTCAAGTGAGCAAAAGATTGCGCACAGCACAAATGCCAAGTTGATTGTTTGGGAAAAAATTTAATCTTATCGGCGCTGCGCGCGTACCGTATTCGTCAGTGATTACTGATGAGGGGACAGCGACCATAACTCATAACACAATGCTGCTGCTGGAGCTAAAAATTCTAACGTTGAATATTTGGTGCGTTGTCTCTGTTTTTGTATTTTTTTCCCAATATGGTCACGCGCTAGAAATCAATTTACCTGGCGTCGCCAAAATCGAATTATAATTACAGGGGCATTCCATTTGTCTCCAGTGATCGGGCCCCGCGAGTCGAGGCCATATGCAAGGAGCTGAGCAGCGGCAAGTACGACATTGTGTCCCTGCAGGAAGTGTGGTCCCAACATGACAGCGAGCAACTGCAACAGGGCACGGCCAGTGTGCTGCCCTATTCGCACTACTTTCACAGCGGCGTCATGGGCGCCGGCCTGCTAGTGCTGTCCAAGTACCCGATACTGGGCACGCTGTTCCACGCTTGGTCCGTCAACGGCTACTTCCATCGCATACAGCACGCCGACTGGTTTGGCGGCAAGGGCGTGGGTCTCTGTCGCATCCTGTTCGGTGAGCAGATCGTGCACCTCTACAACGCGCATCTGCACGCTGAGTATGACAACGACAACGATGATTACAAGACGCATCGGGTTATACAGGCCTTCGACACGGCCCAGTTTATAGAGGCAACACGTGGCAACTCGGTGCTCCAGATTCTGGCTGGTGATCTCAATACACAGCCACAGGACATCTCGTACAAGGTGCTGCTCTACACCTCCAAGATGAGAGATAGCTGTGCCTCGGACGCACTCCGCACCAACGAGTGCGAAAGGAACTCGTACACATCGGCGCGTGCGCTGGCCAAGAATCCACTGGGCATACGGATTGATCACATATTTGTGCGGGGCGCCGATCATGTCGATGCGCAGATTGTTGATTATATGCTACCGTTTCCGGAACGTGTGCCTGGACAGAAGTTCAGCTACTCGGATCACGAAGCCGTGCTGGCCACATTAAGGTTAATCCGTCTGCCAACAAATCATGCAACAGCCGCTGACAATGCTGCAGTAAACACAGATGATGTGGCATGCAAGACCGCTCCCGATGACGTCGTCGTGGCTGCTGAAGCAGCTCGTGGTGCAGATACTTCCATAGTTGCCGACAACACCTGCCCGGCCAATGGCCAGCACTTGCCTGCCGCACGGACAGCGGCGCTGCACGAGGCACTGGCCTTGTGCGATGCATCCCTGTTGCAATTAAACACCGATCGCCTGCTGTACTACAGTGCGGCAACGGTTCTCTTTGTGCTTCTGGTGCTGCTCGTTGAATTTGCACCGCCGGTGGGACTTAAGACCATCTATTTGCTGCTCAAGTTCATTGTATTTGGCGTCATACTGTTTTGCCTATTTATGGCTTCCATTTGGAACTACATGGAGCACAACGGGGTGCTGCAGGGGAAGAAATCCATGGAAGTGATACTCCAGCATGCCCAGAAATATGAATACTTTTATTGACTTGGACAACTTTTATCATGTCCGTAACAGTTAGGAAGCTCAAGAAGCATTTATCATATAGCCCGCGTGCTATACTTATATATTAAATACACATATATATATATACATATAAGAATGTATCTCATCTTAAGCCTTGACTAAACTGTAACATTCAATGCAATAAAATGGTCTCTGTCTCTTTTTGAAATGCGTTCAAAACAAACTGATAAATATCGTTATCGATAAGCTGTCGATAGCATTGTAAGAGGCCACAGCAACAGCTCCCGTTCCACTAAAAATAATTTTGCAAATAATAAATGAAAGTTAATTAAAAGACGCTCGCAATTTTTAAAAAAAACCGTCATTTGCTTACAACTTTTTGAGCAAATCAAAATTTGTGTTTTACGGGCAAAAACCAGCGCCCCAAGGGATACACACGCCTTTGGCCCAAGACTGAGTCACGACCAAAACAAAACAAAGGCAGACAACAAAGAGAATGAACAAAGTGCCAGGTGCCAATTTGGAGTTTGTGCGCCAGGATGATTTCGTGGAGTACTATATATTTCCCAAGCTAGCTGACGTGCCCGATCATGATGATGTGGAGCAAGTGCGTCAGCAGTTGGACCAAGTGCGTGCCGACTGCATGGCCATTGTGGAGAAGAAAGTTTCAGAGCGCTGTTATATATGGCACAAGGATGCATTTCAGTTGCTAGCACGCACGGGCAGCGCCGAGGAACGTCTGCTGAACGAGGAAGACAGCAAGGAGGCGGAGGAAGAAGAGCCGGAGGGTAAGCGTATACTATTTATGTGACTATATTTAGCCAAAATAATTGGGCTCATTTTAGGTTTGTTGCCGCCGCATTTGCACGGCGTGACGCACTACGGCGACAACATTGGCGACGAGTGGTTCATTGTCTATCTGTTGGGCGAACTGACACGCGCTCGCCCGGATTGCATAGCTCGCGTCTGCGATGCCGACGGCGAGTTTCTGCTGATCGAGGCGGCAGATGTGCTGCCCGACTGGGCCAGTCCGGAGACGTGCGAGCAGCGCGTCTATATCGTGAATGGCGGTCTGCAGCTGATACAGAACTCAACCACCAGCAGCCACAGCAAGCGGATGCCCATGGCCAGCGCTGTGCAGCGCATACGTCTCAATCCGACGCTGTTTTGCTGCTCACGCGATATACAAAACTGCATTGAGGCGCGACTGAAGGAGTTTCAGCCGGCCGAGCCGTACGCCTCGATTCATCGACAGATCGTGCAGCTGCCGCAAAACGCTGCACAGCTGCTCAAACAGCGGCCGGATCTGGTGGCGTCGGCAGTGCGCGCCTTCTGCGAACGGGACACGTTGGACTCGAAAGCGCTGCGCACCATGCGCTATTTTCCGCCGGAGTCGCCGCGCAAACGCACAAATGTCGCCTTCACACGTTGTCTGTACGCGATGGTGATGCATAGTCAGTATACGCCGGAGCGCCGGTTGGGCTGGCAGCTGACGGATGCCGTGGCCAACCCGGAGTGCTACAAGGAACAGCTGCTGGGCGTTAAACTCGTCAGTGGCCTAGAAATACTGGCAAGCCAGGCAAAGTGCGCTGGCGAGCAGCTGGACGAGAAGTCACCCGCCTGGCGTGCATATTTGCGCAGCCTGCAGGGCAAGGGCTACTTTCGGGACAACATCGAGGGCAGCGCCGAGCACGAGCGTCTGCTGGCCACGGCCAAGGAGTACTTTAAGCGCAACCAGGAGCGCTTCCGCACAGCGCCGCTTGTTGGCGCCGAAATTGTCGAGCTGCTGTTGCACACCGGCGAGGGCAGCGCCGCTGAGCAGCTGCGCGACGAGGAGAACAATCTGCTGCCCAGCGATGCGGATGACTGGCTGAACATCAGCGCCGAGGATCTGGACGCGATGCTGCAGCAGCGCTATGGCCCACAAAAGCTGTACAATCCCAACGGCGATATGAATGCCGCCGAATTTACCAAGCATCTGTCTCAATTCTTGGACAGGCAGTCCAACTTTGAAGGTATTGAAGCTCCGGGCGAGGCCATCGACGAGCTGGACTCGGACGATGATGAGCCGCCGCCGCCGTCGTCATCCAGTGCAACTAGCAGCAATGCGAAGGTCAAAAAGAACGCCTCGATGCGCAAGGCGTGCAAACGCAACTCCTTGATACAGGCCGATGACCAGGAGCAGGACAGTACTCATGTGCGCAATTTCCTGGACTTTGTGATACCCGAGGACAACTGGGATTCTAATTCGGAGATGAGCGACTATGCGGACGAGGAGGATCTTGAGCGCAATTTCGATGCACTGTCCAGCGCCAGCGGTGGCGGCGACAGCTACCGTTTGGATCGCAATATCAAAGCGTACATGGAGCAAATGGACCGCGAGCTGTCACAAACTACCGTGGGCAAGTCGTTCCATGGGAAGAGCAGCACAAGTGCCAGCGCCTCGCAGCCAAACGCAGCCGACGACGATTTCGACGACATTGAGGACTTCGAGCCCATTAACATAAACGTCAACACGCTGCGCAACATGATGGACAGTTACAAGTCGCAGATGGGCGGCGCCGGTCCCGTGTCCAATTTATTTAACGCAATGGGCGTCGGCATGTCCGCCGCGGACCCCGATGACAAGACCAAGGATCTGTCCGAGTCGGCTGTCTAGGGCACAAACAGGAACCACATCAGCTAGCAATTAAGTTTACAATCACATTATGTGTTTACCATAGAAATCGAAATATGCATCTATAAAAATATGTGAAGGCGTCTTTTATAATGATACACGGCTAAATGAAACAGTTTGGGCTAAACGCTAATCTTTGGAGGCAGGCACAAAGTTACCATAGTCCCGCCGGACCTTCATGGGCGAACCGCCCTGCGGTGGCTCGTTGCGATTCCTGTGCTCAAAGGACCGCTCCGATGTCCTGTCACCGCCGCCCCGATCTCTACGCTGATACGGCTCATATCTATTGCGGCGATCTACGATTGAAAACAAAATAAGTCCGAGCGTTTAATTCTTGAGATTGCCTCGCTAACCTCTGAAGCCCCGTTCATTGTTGCTGTTGTGATGATTGTAGCCGCCACCGCGGCGTTGCCAGCCACGATCGCCGCCGCCTCCTCTGCGCTGCCCGCCATTGTATCGATTGTTGTAAGGACGCGTATAGCCGCCTTCTCCTCCGGCTGCAGCACCACCACCGCCACTTAGCCAGTTTTCAACAAGTGGCGGTTCGGGATCTGCATTGGCACAGTGCGTCATAAATTCGGCATCGTCTGATGTGTAGCGCAATTCGAACTCGGATTCGCATTCATCCAGAAAGCTAATATCCTTGTCTGAGAGTCGGTTGATTTTGCGATTGGGATCAACCATTGTTGAAGACGCTTGTGTCGTTTAATGTCCAGTACGATGATCGTGGAACAAGGCAAATTTTCGTAAACAGAATCTTAACTAAATTGTTGTGTGCAGGGTTGCATTAGTTTGCTGTATATTTTTTCTGAGAATGTGTATTGTGACCTTATTTGTTTGTTTACAATTTTGTACTTGCTAGTGCTGCCTAAGCAAGTTCAATGGAACTACTCACTTAAGTGAACGAACTAACTGATTTAGTTCGTTTTACTTTACTCCCTATATAGTTGAATGTTTATAAATTTCAGAATATTTAAAAGATTTAAAAATCTAAAGCTTTTATTTTCTATCCGAGGAGCCTTTATTCTTTGGAGAACTTATGAAATTTATCAACTTGCCTGTTTTCGAATTCTAAGTTCATTTAAAATTGACATATGCATGACCATACACAAATCAAAAAATTAATATGATGTATTTATTTATAGTCACACAGCAGCTGTTGCTTCGTTCGCATACTTCGTGATCAGCGTACAGCGCACAAAGGACTATCGCTAATCACAAAGTATTGAGTATGCAACTATCGCAAATAAAACATCGACTTATCGATTTATGAGTATTTCAGTATTGCAGTAAGATGCGGGAGTGTTTTAAGTAAAGTTTAGTTATTTTAGCGATTGTAAATAGTTCTCCATGTTATTTAAACCAAAGGCTTACAATACCAAGACAAACGCTGGACATGCCACTGCATCGCATCCGTAGAGCAACAAAATCCACTAACAACAACCACGAAAAACGTGCGCATCTCTGGACCTGGCCATGGAGCAACAGTCGTCGCTTTCCGTGCGCTGGCTGCGCCGTTACCGGTTATTCTTCCTAATACTGCTCTTCATTATTGCCATCCAACTATTTCTGGCCTACAAATCGGTTGACATCGATTTGGCGGGCGCCCTGCGCACAGAACGCGATGTTAAGCCATCGGATGTTGCTCTGCCGGAACCAGTGCCCCCTCCAGTTAATGTCCAGGTAGCTAGTAAGGGCGTCCGGGTAACGGCGAAGGAGTTGGGCTTTGAGCCCGAATGTGATATCAATGCCAAGGAAGCTATATCGGCCCTGCAGCGTGCCAAGACGAAAGACTGCCGTCAACATATCGCCCACATAGCGTGCGCCATTCAAGCTGGACGCTTCTATGCCACCCACCTGCAGAGCAGCTGTCCCGCTGGCAACCACACGGCGAATGTGTCGCTGGGCTGCTATCGCGACGAGAAGGACTCTCGCCTGCTCGGCGGCTATTTTACCAGCTTCAAGACATCCAATTCACCAGGCAGCTGCGTCGAGCTCTGCCTGCAGTCCGGTTATCCATATGCGGGCGTGCAATACGCACGGGAATGCTTCTGCGGCTTCGACGCGCCGCCCAGCTCCGCCAAACTGCCCGACTCCAGCTGCAACATGAAATGTGTGGGCAATGCCAAAGAGATCTGCGGCGGCTTCTTTGCCATGAATGTCTATGAAACGGGCATTGCGAGTAAGTGAATCCATGCGTTGACATAATTGTAAAATAATATTCATAATCTTTCGGCAGAATTTACACCACAACTGGCGGCTAGTAGTCCAGCTCCCGGTGAGGAAGAGCGCGTCCGCATCGCATTTCTGCTGACGCTGAACGGACGCGCACTGCGGCAGGTTCATCGACTGCTCCGAGCGCTGTATGCGCCCCAACACGTCTACTACATACACGTGGATGCGGTGAGTGCTGAGCGGTGCGAGTCGGCCACGCGGCCGGATTTCATAATTAAAGCAAACTACACAAATTGTGCTAATTGTGTGGAATTTGACGCCTCGCTGCTGTAGCAGCAATTTGTGGCTAACGATTTAAGATTGAACCAAAAAATAAACATTGGAATATGTAGCTGTAAATTTACAGAATAATCTTGTTAATGGAAGAATATAGTGTAGTATATAATACAGCAAGTTTACTACTTAAAAGTTCATTCATTGAAATTAACACATAGCATAGATATGTATAGTATAATATAAATATATAGTATGTATAGTATGTAGTATGCATATGCTCTAAATTTATGTATAATATAGTAAGTTTTCTACTTAAAAGTAACGAGCAACTATTTAAAATGAAAAACCATGAATATAATATATAGTATAGCAGAATATAGTATATATCAAATGTAGTATATAATATTACAAATATAATATTACAAATTATAAGCTATAGGTTATCATTAATTTAAAATTATTAGTTATATTAATTTTCTTTTAGATCTAATTCATTTAATTTAAGCTTATCTTATCGAAGAGATTAACTTTAAACGCTCCTTTTTTCACTACACAGCGTCAGGACTATTTGTATCGCGAACTATTGGAGCTGGAACCGCAGTTCCCTAACATTCGGCTGGCGCGCAAGCGTTTCTCTACCATTTGGGGCGGCGCCTCGCTGCTGACCATGCTGCTGCAGTGCATGCAGGATTTGCTGCAGTCCACCTGGCAGTGGGACTTTGTCATCAATTTGAGCGAGAGTGATTTTCCCGTTAAAACGCTGGACAAACTGGTTGATTTTCTGAGCGCCAATCGCGAGCGCAACTTTGTCAAAGGACATGGCCGGGAGACGCAGCGTTTCATTCAGAAGCAGGGCCTGGACAAAACGTTCGTCGAGTGCGACACGCACATGTGGCGCATTGGCGATCGCAAGCTGCCTGCCGGGATACAGGTGGATGGCGGCAGCGATTGGGTGGCGCTTTCTCGTCCGTTTGTTAACTATGTAACGCACCCGGCAAAGGATGACAAGCTGCTGCAGGCGCTGTTGCAACTGTTTCGGCACACGCTGTTGCCGGCGGAGTCCTTCTTCCACACGGTGCTGCGCAACACGCACCATTGCCACAGCTATGTGGACAACAACCTGCATGTGACCAACTGGAAGCGCAAGCAGGGCTGCAAGTGTCAATACAAGCATGTGGTCGACTGGTGCGGCTGCAGCCCCAACGACTTTAAGCCCGAGGATTGGTCGCGTCTGCAGGCCACGGAACAGAAATCGCTTTTCTTTGCGCGCAAATTCGAGCCGATTATCAATCAGGCGGTGCTGCTGCAGCTGGAGGAGTGGCTCTACGGGCCGTATACCACTGAGTATGCCAATCTGCATGGCTATTGGCAGTCGCTCTACCATCACGAGGATGCGCACGGCGCTGGCGATGATCTGGCCCGCACCGTTGGCGACAGCCTGATGCGTCTGTCTGCGCAACAGTTTAAACTGGAGCCGCTGCAGCTGCTGGAGCTGACGCACCATTTTCATCGGGATCAGTACAAGGGATTTTTGGTGCGTTACAGCGCGTTGTCTAGAAGTGACACCAAGGAGCTGCAGCTGGAGACACGCGTGCGACCCGTGCAGCACGGCAAAGTGGCAAAAAATGCGCGCTTCACCAAACGACTGCGCAACTTTGAAGTTTCTACGGACTTTGACCAGAAGGAGCAGGTGGCGCGCAACTTTGCCAAGCTGCTGGGACCACAGAGTGATCTGCTGATCAGCTATACATATCAGGGTGTTGCCGCTTCACAGGATTTGTCGCATTCGTACAATTTGACGCTGCTGTGGCTGGATCCTTTGGGTCGACTGCAGGACTTCAACGAGCTGCATGTCGAGGAGTCAAACATCGATGTTATCAATCACTCCAAAACGCTGCTCAAGCGACCGCTCACGCCCGGCATCTGGACAGCCAAGCTGATTGGTCGCACTTCCATCTATGCGCAGCTCAAGTTTCTGGTCGCCCCGCTGGCCTATGCCAATGGTGCGCCGCTAGAAACTGTGACAGTGGCGCGCGCCCAAAACGGCGGTCTCGGCCTGTCGCTGCCCGAGGACTTTGAGGTGCCCGTGGAGTGGCAGCAACATCTGCACAATGACAACGATGTTGTTACGCTGCGCCAAGAGGTGTTGGCCAATGCTCAATTTGTTGGCCAAGAATTGCACAGCTGGATCGATGAGCTGATCGGTAAATTCTTTCAGCTGCGCGAAACCTGCATTGTGGACGGAACTGTTGTGCTGCACGAGCTGCCGCTATGTCGAGACACCGCCTGGAGCTCCCTGGCCGCGGACCCCAAGAGCGATATGGAGGCGCTACTGCAGCGTCGACGATAGGCCAGAGTCATATTATTGTTATAGCCATTTTGGAAACGCTACCATTGATCACTTTTGTTATTCATTTTGTTGTGTAAATAGTTGTGAATGTCTCCTTGTGTGTGTTTTTTAACCATCTGTTTACTACTCGTATAAATATCTGTATCATAATTCGCGTTAGAATTTTAAACTCGGACTTCAGCAATATAATGCTCAACGCACACAATACTGAAAACAGCCGCAGGTTTTCCAATTCCTTGCATAGGCCTTCTGTCCGTAAATAATCTTTACTATTTTATTATCTCGTGTTATTAATTTGACTTTTAGACTAAGATGCAATAACTGTTTAAAGTCTCGTACTAAAAATGTCATTTTTAGATTCTTAAATCTCCAAATATAGATAAACTCTTCGAGATTAAAGTGGGACTGAAACTCAAAATAGATCTGTATATACCAAACATTTTTAATAGATAGAATATCTACAATGATGTTATATAGTATAGACTTTTAGTATCTGGCCTATGCAAGGGCATTCGAACGTCGGCTTTGCCCTGTTAATCTTAAGTATTTCTTTATATTTCAAACTCTGCGTGTATTTTAAGTCACATTCAAACACTTTCGATTTAGATTCAATTTTTGACGCACTCTTAACTGTCTTGTTTCTTATAGTATGTTGTGATATATGTAACATGTATGTAAAATGAGGGGGAAAGAGATTAAAACTTGAACAGATTGCAGTGTGAATGTGAGCGAGTTTAAAAAAAGAGTATTACAAACAAATTGTTAGTTTTAAGTAACTATGCGATGCAATTGTAACACTGGACATATATCTCTAGCATTTAGTATAAACTTTGAACTATGCAGCTACAATAATTGTTTTCATTTTGGCCGGAATTTCAATTGTTGAGCTCGCTTACAGGTATGTATATTCTTTTCATATATTTGTATGTTAGACTTAAATATTTAAAGCCAAGGCCATTTGTACTGCCGTTTGTTGTGCGAGCACCATCTAGATTAACAGATCCTCATCCGGATCCTCATCATCGAAATCATCAGCGGCGTCTGGCGTATAAATGATATTGCCCTCTGTCGCTTCGTTGATGCTGCAACAAGAAAATGGAGATGTAATTACAAGTGATTGGTCAAGCATTATTACGGTGTCTAACCGTTCATATGGCAATGTGAGCGCATTGCGCGCCACCACTTCATCCTCGTCCAGTTCGATTTTGAAGGTGCCGCCGGGATCAGCCGCTTTAACACCATCATCTTGCGCTCCCTGTATTGTAGTTGCAGCAGCTGCAGCATTCGCCTCGACGGCGTCCGTCAGTGGCGTCACCTGGAACTCTGTTTTGGTGACCTGGCAAGTGTAGCGCTTGTTGGTAACTCCGCCGCCTGCCTTGCGCGATATCAGCGACATCGTGGTGTCTGTCTCGAGCCGTAGCACTAGTTCCGCGAGATACTCACAGCCGGCCAGGATGTAGTCGGCGTCCGGATGTTGCAGGTGCTGAGGCGAGGCCCACAGGAACACACGACGCACATGCTCAGAGCGGCGCAGCTTGTTGAGGAAGTCAAAGATGTAGGCGGGACTTTTATAGCACAGTAAATCGGCCAGAGTTGGCAGTATGATATTGCACCCAGCCTTTTCGGCTGGCTCGGATAGGTTTGACTGGTTGTTGTTATTGTTGTTGCTGCACTCATTCAGCAGTGCCTCGAAGCTGGCCACGTGCTTCAGTTGTGTGCCAATTGGCAACGTCTTCACATCGTCGCCCTCGCCCTGCTCGTGGAGCAGGCTGCCAATGAACTTTTGCGCGATTCGTTCGCGATTTAGTTGATCTGCGAAGTGTAATAGTTGGTTGGCGGAATGATTTTATAACGTTTCTTGTGGCAACACTCACCAATTATTAGAACGACCTTTTGATTGGTCACAATTAGATTAGAAAGCATGTTGCATTTAGTTTTACTAAATTAAAAAATAAAATTTAACTGCAGTTTTTGTTGTTGTTCGATGCAAGTGATGACAATACCGAGACTGTATCGATTCTTGTCAAATCGATACTTAGTTTACTATTGCGATAGTCTTTATAAGTATCGTTCTTCTGTATAGCCAGCTGATATTTAATACTACCGCCTTTTCCAAATGAGTAAACGATAATAAAAATGGAAAATGTAGGGTCAGGTAGATCGATTACAACACGGATTACAGGCAAGCCCAACCTTGAGCTGGCGTTGTTTTCTGTCGTGCTTTCCTGATGATTGCTACTGATAGTCGGTCATTGGCTTTACTGCCCTAATTGCTCTTTCTTTGATCTGATTTGTTTGCTTTCGCCGACATCGACAGCGCTGACGTTGCGATGTTGCCGCTGTTGTTTTGGCTAACTTGGATCGTTCAGTTGTGGTAAATTTCGCGGCGTGTTTTGTGTTTTGTTTTTGGCAGTCGCGTGCAATAAAAGCGCGTAGCTCTTAGTGAATATTTAATCAACTGATTAGCATACAATAACGTAAGTAATATTTTGTAATTTTAAGCCATACTTAAATACCGAAAAATAAAAGAATGTATGTGTTAGTCATATCCAACAAGTGGTTATCTTAGCTTAGTGTGTGGTATTAAATTCTTAGAGCTTTCGTGAAAAAGTTTTATCTGTTGTGCTTGCGACGCTTTTGAGGGGAATTGTGGAGGCGTCGCCTTTGCAGACATTTTCGCTGCTTTCCATATGGACGCTTTCGGATGAGCCCGATTGCAGCAGCCACATCCTGCAAAGAACGCAATTTGTTCAACAAGTGAAGACAGGCCAGCTGCTGGAAAATTTCAATAAAATATATGTACATTTGTATTTTATTTTAAATTAATTTAAAAAGGAAACAAACACACGCCATGCTGTTCTCGCTGGGTAAGTTTTGGCCTGAGCGGATGGGCGGGAGTGAGGGGTGTGGGTGTGTGTTTGATAGCTTCGTGCAATTATTATGCATAGAACATGTTATTAGCAAAGCCGACGCCTCAATTGAAATGCAGCTCAGAGAAAAGTTCCAATCAATAGAGTCTGAGGAATGCCCAGCCGCTGCGTATGCCTGGCATATTAACAACAACAAGGTTGAGCTGGTCAATTGCATGCCAATTTCTATTAGGCAATAGCCAACACAACAGCTTGCTTTAAAATGTGCAGCCAAAAATTAAAGTCATTAGTTTAATAATTAGCAGACTTTATGAGCATACGAAGCAAATTAAAAGCTTTCTGTACAGTGACTAACAGTGCTCGCATGCGAGTAATTTGTATTGTTGCAAAAGCTCTGCGCTGCCGGCGTTGTGACGCTGCGGCTCTGCTTGTGCAAACCGCCAACTTGAAATTCAGTTGCGCATTGCACTTTGAGGTGCTCGGTTGTGGGTGATTATTCGAGTTAGAGGTGTCTCTGTGTTTATTATTAACTCGTAATTGCATGTAAATCAAAACTGGGCAGCGCAATTAGCCAGTGTTTCGTGTATTGATTTTTAAGTGGGAATACTGAACACACACACACACTTACCAAATACAAACAAAATGTCAAAGGACTTGGATGTTGAGCAGGCGGCGCAGGCGACAACGACGACGACTTCGATTGAAGTCAAAGCTGAGCCTGTTGTTGTTGCCGAGTTAACAACAACAACAACGGCAGCAACAACAAATGGCGATAGTAGCAGCAAGTCGCCTGAGGAGCAAAAGCAGCAACCAGTGGCAACAATAACAACAATAACAACAACAACAACAGCACCAACAGCAGCAGCAGCAGAACAAGTGCAACCAACAGTGGCCGCCGTCGAGGCGACCGCAAATAAAGGTACAAGCACAACAACAACCGCAGCAACAACAACAACATCAGCAACAAACGCAAATATGGCTTTGGCTTTCAAAAAATCAACAACAACGTTTTAGTTTCGAATTAGTAAAAGTTATAATAAAACGCATACAACACGGACAGCCGGACGAACAGGACGGACAGGTGTGAAGACAGAAAGAAATGCAAGCACAGACAAACAAGCCTAGACGAGAGAGAGGGAGCGACAGAGAGAGGGGGAGACAGGGAGAGAGAGGGAGGAAGAGAGACCGTTACAAATGCATTACTATTGCTCATCCTACTGCTTCAGCTCCTCATTTGGCGTCTCCTACCACTCCACTCTCTGTCTGCGCAGTCATCATCATCAAGTCAAATTTCACTTTAGTTTTTCAGCATATTTTTTGTTGTTGTTTGTTTTTTCACTGTGCGCTGCTTTATTTATTTTACTTTTGCTGTTTGCAAGTTTTTACGCTTTTCCAAAGTCATCGTCGTCGCATCTTCAAAAAGTTTTACTTTTTATGTGGCTTATTCTTGTATTTAAATGTTTTTTTTTTCTGTTTTCATTAGCCCATTACCTTCAAATTTTGCGCACGATCTGTTGCAACGCTTTGTTGGCCATCGCAACTGCAGCACGCCTGCTTAACTAACAGTCTATTAATTATAATGTGCACTTTAATAATCATTAATACTTGGCTATTAATTTCACTGTCAAAAAAAAAATTTTTTTTATATAAAGCGCCCCAAAATTTGTAATTTTGGAACGTGCCTAAATGCAACAAAAAAAAAATAACATGTGCTACATTTAACTTATCTAATTTATTCATGACTTCATTTACAATTTGCACGCAAAAAAAAAAAACAGAGGTGCAATTCAAGCGACTGATAAGGAAATGTTAAAAAAGCGTTATCTAAACAAAGGTAACCCCAAGGTTGTTCCTAACAACAGCACTTCAGCTTTTAACCCATCGTTCTATAAAACGCACAATGTGAAATTGAGATTTAGTCAACAGTTTTCAATTGCTTTACATTTTAATTCATTTAAAAATTTTCCATCACTTCACTTAAAATCTTATTATACTTAAATGATATATTATAGGAGTTCTATTTCATTCAGTTCTATTATTTATATCATACGTAACACTTGTTCTTCACCGCCCCTTTCAATCTTAAACACAATCACTGAACACTTCAATTTATCAAAGAAGCGCAGAAAATTTTTTAATTCATTTGCAATATTTCTTCTTCTGGAAACATCAAACAATAGATACACGCGAAACAATGCTATTTAAACCGATTTGATAACATTTTTGCCACCATCCACAGATTGTTGGGTGGCTTCTAGACAATGTTAACAAGCTGTGCTGATAAGGGGCTGGAAACCCACGACCCGTCCATAGAGGCCCGGCTTCTCCTTAACTTTTAATGTTAGACAAACAATTAGAATTTCATGTGGGGGGTGGGAGCACAGCATAATTATAGTCCAGTCGACTTTCGGCTGAGCATATTATTTACTTAACAATTCCGTATCAGAGTGTGCTTGGCGGTTTGTTTATAGATCTCATTTTGCGGGCGACGTTGTTAAACGAGGCTATGTTTATCGCTAGATCGCTGAAATTACAACTTGTTGCCGTTGGATTCGTGTGTCTGTCTCGATCCCGTCGAGTATGCATGAAAACCAAATGGATGGCTATGATATCATGTGTCAGCTATGGGGAAAACGTCGGGTCAATTGCAGCGCAGTGATGAATAAGATTCTAATTAATGGATCCCAGAAAGCAGAACACGTTGGAATGCTAAGCTTATAACAAGATTGCTACGCAGTGTTTACTCTCCTTAGATCGTTTCTAATAAGTAATACTTTGCACTATGCCAAGTGTTTTTTACACCCCTGCACCCATTTGTACCCTGTACAATAAAGTTGTGAAAGGAGGCTTTTACAGCAGCATAAAGTATATATATTTTTCTGATCAGCATCAACAAACTAGATATAAATACATAAAATTTGTTTCTTCTTTGGCATGTTCATATAGTATATATTTTATTTTTAATTTTTTAATACATTGAATTTATTAATAGTCAACTTTTTGAAGAACATAGATCGGGCAGTATCAGCTAGGTCTTGTAGTTTATTTATAAATTAACGAAATTTCTCAAAATAAATTTTTATCTGTTCCCAGTTAGAACCTAGGAACAACGAATGAACATAGGGTATCGCGTAGTCGACTCTCTCACTTATTTAAACGGCGCCTAATATGTTTGTGCTATTCATTTGTTTATTTCCGGTGCACAGGCAAAAACACGTCCAATATGGATCCAGCGCTGATCAACTTTAAGGTGCTCTATGTGCTGACACAGCTGTGCGGTCTGACGATGATTGTGCTGGTTGGCACCTGGATTGGCCAGCATTTTGGCGGTCTGGGCGGCACCGCTAATCCCAAGTTGGAGTTCAATTGGCATCCGCTATTTATGACCATTGGATTTATCTATTTATATGGCAATTGTGAGTAGATGTTCGGGGCCGGAAAAGGTGCAACTAATGGCCACTCCATGGAATCGTTTTAGCCATACTCGTTTATCGTGGTTTTCGCACCACGCGCAAGAAGACACTGAAGATCACCCACGCCAGCATTCACATGGCCGCCTTCGTATTGACGGTGATTGCGCTGAAGGCTGTCTTCGATTCGCATAATCTGGCTGATCCGCCCATTCCCAATATGTATTCGCTGCACTCGTGGCTCGGCCTCTCAGCGGTGATCATCTTCTGTCTGCAGTATGTGGCTGGCTTTATGGCCTTCCTGGTGCCGGGCATGCGGGAGCACTACAAGATTGCCCTGATGCCGCTGCATATCTACTTCGGTCTGTTTGGCTTCGTCCTCGCCATTGCGAGCGCCGTAATGGGTCTCACCGAAAAGGCCATATTTGCGCTGTAAGTGAATTTGGTTTAATTTGTTAACTGGGCTAACCGTTTGACCGTCCGCAGGCCCACCTATTCTGCGCTGCCCGCGGCTGGCGTTCTGACCAACATTATTGGCATTCTCTATGTGATCTTTGGTGGCCTTGTCGTCTACCTGGCCACGGACCCATTATATAAGCGCAAGCCAATACCGGAGGATGCCTCTCTGCTCTCGAACAACGCAAATGAATAAATTCTGCCGATCCCACAAACGACCACAGCTCGACCAGCAGTCAATACTTAAGCTCAAAACTGTGCACAAAACCAAACAAAACAAAACAGATCCCAAAAAGATTTTTACCGTGTGGTGCTTCGTTTGCGTTCGTTTTTTGTTTTTAAAGCTCTACGAAATGTTAATGTTGAGATGCATATTTTAATTCTAGTAGTACAACGTTTATAAAATATTTATATATTCTATGTGACAGGCAACTGATTGAGCTCAAGTTTTATGTGTTTTCATCTGTATTATACGAATATTTATCTATATATCTATATATATATAAATAAATATATGTTTATGTAATATATCATAAATAAAATTCTATATTATTAACAAATAACTGCTGTAGCTAAACTATATAAATGTTGCTGCATTATTTGCATCCGATTCATCATCGCTAGGACTTTCATCATTGTTTTTGAAATCTATTAGGATGTCGTCGTCGTCGTCGCTAAAGTTAATATCATGTGGCTGAAAATGTAGATTCCCATCCAGATCCACCAAATACGTAGGATTCTCCTCAGTGTTTTCTGATTCTGCGGCACTTGTCGTTTCCCGATTTTTACACCTGATGTCAAACTGACGCAATACAATTGCCGTATTCTCACTGACGTGTATGCAGCCGGGCACTCCAGTGGATGTTAGGAGTGAGGCCATGTTGACCGTATGTCCCCAGATGTCATAGTGAGGCCGGGTTTTTCCCACAATGCCGGCCACAACGGGTCCATGCGAGATGCCAATCTGTAGTTGTCCACGCATGGAGCCGCCAAATCTCAGATATTCATTCTGTATAGCTATATCATACATGATGCGCAGCAAGTCGACAGCAAACTGGGTCATCGTCATTACACAGTGATCATCGGGTTCGTGAAGCGGATGTGTAGGTGCCATATCCTCTGGAACTATCCAATTAGCTGTAACAATAGATATATATGGATAGGATACAAAAAGAGAATGAATTACTGAATACTTTTTCTCCTGGATGTAAAAATTTGGAATATGCTTTTTCGCCGTTGCCTTATAGGTGCAGCTTTCACTTGGGGATCTACGTGCAGGCCACAGGCGGCCATATATGTCCAACCAGATACCTTGATCTTCTCCACCTTGTAGTTGGTTTTATAGTCCGACAATAGATCATCATATAGACAAATGTATTCATGGAGCACGCGCAAGCTCGTTTTACCCGGCTCAAAGTCCACGATGGAGGCGAACATAATTGCGACCTTGTCGTGCCTCTCGTGAAAGTGCGTATCCCGGTTCGAGAACCACTCAAGCGCATGACTCGGCAAAATGTTGGCCATTATAATCTTTGTGGAGCGGCTGCTGTTTTCCGTTAGCAGGAGCTTCTTCTTATACAGCAAAGTGTAGCTACAGAGAAATCTAAATTGAGAAGGGAGCATATTGGAATTGGACGCTGGACATACTGATAAATCGCTTTCTTGATAAAGGTGATGTGGTGATCCACGAAGAAGAGCACCAAACAGAAGGAGAGTATATACCAAAGGCTTGCCTTTTCCAATGGCAGGTTCATATTGGTAGCACTCGATCGATGCCAGCCGAAATAAAAAGGGTGCACGGTAAGCATGTGAAGGACGAACAAAAAGGCGCTCAGGACCACTTTAAAGAGCAGCGGCATACCAGTAAGCCATATAACGATAAACACTAGCACAGTACTGTGGGTGGCTTTCTGCGTGGAAGACAATTTAATGAAGAAAACTTATTTGGTTCGTCATTAGCTACCCAAAACTCTAAGCACGATACTTCGACAAGTTTGTGTTGTGCTTGAGCGTCAACATTCTCGGCCGTGGGCGATTCGCATGCAACCTGTGCCAGTAAGAAGCATTCGAGAAGTTTAGCTTAGCACATGTTTATAATATAGTATATGGACTTACCACACTCAGCGCCACCATTATGTAGCTTAGGATTATGCATAGACAGTAAACAAAGGAGCGCACGATAAAATTTCCATCAAGCAACTCAGAAAATCTTAAGAACCAGCGACTCAGAAAGAATCGGGGGGTTCGCTTTTTTACAAAGTTCTTATAGAAACTCAGTATGCATATTAATATTAGCACAGAAGAAATTATAAGCATTATAATCACATTATTAGACCTTGAAAAAAATAAATAAAAACGTTGCAGTGGGGTATAACAAATAATATAATAATAATAGCTTTAAACAGTCGAAAACGGATAAACCTCGTTTTTTTTTTATTTTTGGGGGTGATATGGATTTTTGCGGTCAAAAAATTTGGTTTTCTCAATCCTTGATTTATATGTAATTTGTATGAAAACTTAGACACATTTAGCTTTAGAACTGTCAGCTAAATTTGATGTCTTTAGCTTTAGAGCTGGGGTACATATACACATTTAAACCGAAAAATCCTAATACTTTATCCCTTTCATACGTACAGACAAACGGATAGCAAGACGGACGCAATAAATTATTTTCATTTTCTGAACAAGTATCTAAAAAACTCTTATATATATGTATATATGTATATGCTTACATAGGTGGCACAAAGTGTTTCACAAGTATTGTTAGGCAGATCAAAACAACCATTAACATACTATATTTCATAAGTATATCGGGCTCTCTCCTGTAACTTAATTCGTCGTCCCATTTGCAAAAGTGCCTCCAAACTGAAGTAATATATGGCCGAATCAAATAGTCCTCATTGCATCCTTTACTTTTTTTTGAGAAATCGAAAACCTGCGCCAATCTGTATGTTTTTGTGTACTGTCATTGGAAACTATATGTGATATATATTGGATCGGGCTTCACTTACTGCAACCCTCCAACGGCCATGTTCTCCACCTTTTCGGCCATGTCCTTAAGTACATGATTTTTAATTTGTTCCATGGTTTCAAGTTTTTCAGTTAAAGAGCTCTGAGACAAAGTGGTCATAGTCGGCTGACTTATCTCAGAAATGTCGGTTAGAAGGCTTTTCATGCTTGGTAATTGACTTGGTGGTGGAACAATCAAATATGTTTTTATATTGACCTTCCCTACAACGGGATCGCTGTAGACCAGACTGCTATGCTCCTCATAGGGATACTCGATTTCCAGAAAATCGCGCGTAATCTGTGAAATATGCACTTTGCCCGGCACACCGGTCAATTCGAGACGATAGGCGATATCCACATCGCGCGACCATATATCATATTGCCACTTTGAGAGCCCGATGAGGCCCGAGAATACCTCGCCCGAGTGGATACCAATTCGCATTTCAATGTCCACCTTATGGAACTCACCCAACTTCTCCGACTCGTAGATCATGGCCTGAGCGAGGGCTACACAGGAATCGGCGTGTGTCCGACTTATTTTCGGCATGCCGGCGACAAAGACGTAGGCATCGCCCAGGCACTTGATCACCAGCACTCGATTCGATTTCGCTGCCTGCTCGAAGTTGACAACGAGCAGAAGCAGAATGTGCAGAATATCCTCCACATCCAGGCTCGTGGTTAACTCATTGTAATTAGATATTCTAGCTGACAATATGGAAACGGGCGCATGCAGCTCAATATGCATCTTACTGCGAATGGGACAATATATCGATTATATATACATATATATGTTCTGCATATATACAAACAGTGGGGTTAGATAGGCCTTGGCAAGATTTTGGATAGCGACACGTTTGTAGATTTCGGCCTTCAGACAGGCGTTCTGAGATGGCAACATTGTCTGCAATATTTCCTCCTCTTCCTGCATGACTCGCTAAAAGATGCAATCGAAAATTAGACCATTTGTGAATTATATTATGAATTATATATCATTATGATTTATAGGTCGCACCTTTAGCAGAGAGTTCTGCAGCAGCAGCTGGCGACGAACTAGAACAATTTGTCGCAGATAGTAATCCAAGATAGTGCGAAATGCTATCATCAGGACATTGAGCAAGAGTAGGAATAATGCATAGGAGCCGTGCCTGGCTATTTGCGGTTTTTGCGAGTTGGTTGACGTTATGACAATTAAGTATAGAACATATAAAATGGACACTCCGATGCCCAGCAGACAAGGTATTCCATAATATGCAATCGGCAAAAGTAAATACACCGATACAATAATTATGTGATCGTAGAAGCCCGAAGTATGCGTATCATAAGTTTTTACCAAGCAAAAAAGGATCGTATCTGATCAATGTTAAAAAAAACGTACGAAAGTATATAAAAATCAGGTGGTATCAACTGCAAAATACTCTGTTCGCAGTGCATTCGAAAAAAAGGTATCTTAAACTGTAACACTAAAATAGTTATTATAATCACTGATAATTAAACTGTGCTTCTTTATGGGGTTGGTACTATCTTTCATAGATCGGTACACAAAACCATAAATTCAAAGTTTCAACGGATAAAACAATATACGCCTTGCTCGCTATGTGAACAGAGTATAATATACAAAAATCATCTTATTTTTAAAAAATTTGAAATACCTCTAAAAGCCAAAAGCAAGACGGCTGCACAGCTTGCGAGGTTGTTCCACAGGCGAAAATGTCTATACTTTGATTTGTTCTTGAAACAAATCAGAAGTATGAGTGGTAGCAGGATCATGACCATTATTTGCGTCATCAATATCCACATAGAATACTGCAAAAGGAGGCAGACGGCTTGCTGTCATGTCTGAGTTACTGAAACACAGGACCTGGCTCACCGTGAAGAGAAACATCAGAATTAGGAGGTGGATGCCAAGCAGCAGCTCAATGATGAACAAAAAGAGCGCCACGTTGGTGACGGCTAAACGCTCGATATATCGACTGTAGATGTTATCCAAGTGCAGGGCTTGGCACTGTTTCTGTGAGACAGGATAGCAAAACATAAACTTTTTGTTTTTTTTTTTATTTTTGTTTTGGACTTTAAGATGGACTTACGCGCAGCTGATTCCATTCGGCGCCATTTTTACTGGCCAGATACATTGTTGATACTTTTGCCTCCATGATGTCCCGCTTTTGTATTTCTTAAGTAATCAAATTTAGAATTGACTGCTAAAGCTGTGAGACCCTTAAATCCAAAGCTATAATATTTGTATAGCTGTCAGATATCCTAAATAACTATGAATAACTAGACAACACACTAATTTGTGTACGGTACCTCAAAGAATAAGAGAGCAAAGTATTTTAGCAAAAACTCAACACATGAGAATGCTTGTTAGAAACCCACCACTTGTTTGAAACATCTTTAATAAGAGATTTGAATTACAACATTCGCCTTTACAACATTGTTTACTCTGTAGCGGGCTCTGGTAAGTTAGCTAACTAGAGCTTTTGTCGCAAGCTAGAACTTTTGTCGCGTATCCACCACGAGGATCGAAACCCGTGGTGAGGATAGAAAGCTCACGAAACAAGGCTAGCGAATTGGACGCTGGTCAATTGAAGAGATAGTCAGTAACTTAACGAAGAAGTGATGAAACGTGCGCGCAATAACGCAAAGTAAAGTGACAAACGGACGCGAGTGAAAACATAACGGTAGTGCGAAAAATAAAACGTGGCTACGTTCGAGTGCAAGTGATTTAATAAAAAGACAGGAGAAATATAAAAAGAAAAGACGTATAAGCGGCCTGCATCTAGCAGAGAGACGAAGAAAAAATAAAGTCAATAGGAGTCGAGAGAAAAAGAGAGCAAGGTAAGTGCTTTATTCTTCTTTTTACCGCCAACTAGTTTGACCCGCTGTACATTTGGTATATCAAAGCGAAGGGGCCAGAAGCGAATGAGAGAAAAAAGAAATATTTATATTTCGTTCTTATATGAACGGCACACACATGGCAGATCTGGCATATATGTATGTATGTACATATATGTACATACATTTTCAACGTTAGCATAATCTTGAACGCAGTGTCCACGTGGCAGCGAGTCGTATTTTATTAGGTTAGAGACGTACAGTGGTTCGGGTAACATGCGCACTGGTGCAATAATTCACGGAAGTCGTATTGTTATTATTAATATTGATATTGAATATGATATTGATTTATACACAATAATTTTATTATTGATATTAAATATAATATTGATTTATACACAATAATTTTCTGTACAGTGCTTTATTCAATTATATTTACATAATATAAACATATAAATTTTAGGATACTTAAATAATCGATTATTTAACTAAATGCTGGTGCCTGCTGATGGGGCAGGAATCCTTCGTATTCGTCATCGGTGCCCAGTATGTAGGTGGGTATATAGCCACGCCCCTTGACAAAAGTTTCGCCTCGATAGTTGCATTGAATATTGAAATTGCGCAGCTTCAATGCCGTTTTCTCTGTCACCTGTATTTTGCCAGGAATACCCGTTGAGTCCATACGGGAGGCCATATTCACCGGATTACCCCAAATATCATAGTGTGGCTTCGATACGCCCACCACACCGGCCATGGCCCGGCCGTGGGATATGCCAATGCGCAGCTTGCCATAGTCCGTGCTGCCCTCATATTCCGACTGCATATTTTCCGCATTAAAACGCCGCATGGCACGCATCAGATCGAGGGCAAAATTGGCCATTACTTTGACCACCTCATCGTTGCTCCGCTCATTGGCATTATCCCCATTGCTGAGTCTCGGCGTACCGCTTATCGCATTGCCCTCGTACTGGCCACGCTCCAGATCGAGAGCTATGGTGCTGCCATTGCCGTAGGGAACGCGCTGCATTTGCTCGGAGCCCAAGTTGCGGTACTCACTTCGACGTCCGTTTGGCATCAGCGAGACGTTGCGAAACTTCACCTGCGGCGCATTCACCTGCTCGGAACGTGTGACGTCCAGACCGCAGGCAGCCATGTATGTCCAGTTGGCCACCTTGATCTTCTCTACGCGCAAGCTACTCGAATACTTGTTCAGCTGCACAGAGATTTTGATCAATTATCTGTAATTGTTCAATACTACTTCACTCTTACCACATCATCAAAGTCACAGATAATCTCGTTGAGTACACGCAATCCAATTTTATCGGTGTCAAAGTTTTTGATCGATGCAAACATGACGGCCACATTGTCGTACTCCTCGTAGTAGAGCTCGTTCTGCAGCTGCGTGGATAGGTAGAAATCCGCTGGGAAATCAATTTAAATAATTGATGTTAGCATCTTATCGACAGTTGCCTGGGCAAGAGACTTACCCACGTGAGAGGGCAGGATATTGACCACCAGCAGCTTGATGGTGTCATTGGTGATGAGGGCATCGTCCTGTTTCTGCATCAGTTGCCGCTTCCAGCTGTCAAACGCTGTTGCTGTTAGTCAGTCGAATCGGGACTTACGAACTAATCAACTTACTTGTAATCCACTTTGGCAATAAACTCCGTTTGACGCTCCATTAAATGGAATATGCCCAGTGTTATCAGCACGAGCAGAATGTGCGAGTACTCGGCATTTAAGTTCACATTGGTCGAGGGACTGGCGGCAAAAATATAGTTGAACTCGAATACCACCAGCACCGCGTAGGTCACTGTAATGATTACTGCCACAGAGGTCTTCACCATGAATGGTACGCGCGTAAATAGAAAGGATGTGCCAATAACCAGTGTCATGCAATTAGTTAGGATCTGTTGAATTCATAATTGATTACCGATCGAAATTGATAAGATTTTGCCGCTGTTGCTGTAGCTCACCCAAGGTTGAAAGCATAGCACACGTTCCTCGAAGCTAAGTAACGGCAATGTTTCATTTACATCCGAAATACCACCACAGTCTAGCTGTATTAGGAATAAATTACTATTTAGTTGATATTAGTTGTAAAGTATAGTTAGAAACTATTAACCTAACTAAATCCATTCACTAGTAGATCGGGATTTGAACCCGGAGCACCGCAAATTACTTTTTAACAGGAAGATATCCCGAACCGATTCTAATTGATTTCATGTAAAAGAGGGGGTTATCGATCAATTGAAATAAACTTGAGCTGCGCGTGCTGTGAACGAGCCTATATTCGATGTCTCTAGATTTACTAAATACTTTTTTTAAAATTCTGCCTGGCGGGAAGCTTTCTCTGCTATCTCTTTTATTAACTTTTGCTTATCTGGCCACTCTAAAAAAAGCTCGGAAGCAAACACAGCTTGCGACTCATAGTTACATACAAGTTTAAAATTTATCGCGCCGCCTTGCCAACTTGCTTTTGCAGCGTTGCCGCCATTGAGCACAATTCAAACGAAACAACTTTTCAATTCTTTTCCATCGAAAAATTCACAAAACCAGCCCGGGAATTCCAAATTATAATTCATCTCACCACTTGCATGGTTGCCACAGCGCAGTAGGAGAGCATAACTAGAAAGTAGACAGCGATGCGGATGGCAATGCTCCGCTGCATGCGGTCAGACATCTTGTAGAGAAAGTGACTGATCCTGGACTGGGGCACTGACTGTTCCGCATCGGAGGCAAACATGATCCAGAGTTTCTTGTACCACGAGATGATCAGCAGTGTGGTTAGCACGCTTATGGTTATACCATCGATGATCCAGTAGTGATATTTGGAGCTGCAAGCAGGGAATGAGGCTGGGGATTTTCAATGGGGGCTGCTATACTCACTCCTTGCTGAGCAGCTGTATGGTCAGCAGGCACATGTAGACAAACCAAGCGAGTGCTATGCTATACTTAAGCATTACATCCGGTTCACGGATATACTGTAGCTCCCACTTGCGGACGCGAAAGAGCAAACAGAAGGAGCTGATGTTCCGTCGAAATGTTTCCTCTTCGAGTTCATCCTGTGTGAGGTTCGTGGAGCGGCGACACACCTTTGTGATCCTAATGGAAAGTGGAATAATAGTCAAGTTAGTTTGCTTTAAAGAGGTTCTACTGTACTTACTGTATGCGACCAATGGGCATCTTGTCCAGCTCTCGGCACATCTCCAACTTGGCCTGGTTACGCACCTGATTGTACTGCTGCAGCGTCGAGTTGTACATGAAGTTTCCCTTGCTGGCCTCACTCAGTTTCTTGGCCTGCCGCTCGCGCTGCTTCCGACGCGGATCGTGCATGGGGGCCTATAACTTTCGACACTGTGTAATTGTGCAAATCGCCTTTGGGGGGGACGCGGCAGTGGCAATACTCACGCGCAGCGATTTGATTAGAAAGGTGCGTATGCTGTGCTTCTTCAGCACCGGATCGTTACGTGCCTTCTCAGTGCCATCCTCGAAGGAGTACTCGCCGTCGAGCAGACTCAGCGTTTGCTGACTCACATGCACACGTCCTGTGGCGCCGGTGGCCTCCAGTCGATTGGCAATGTCCACGTCCTTCGACCAGATGTCAAACTGCCACTTGGCTGCGCCTATTACGCCGGACAGCACATCTCCGGAATGCACGCCGATACGCATATCCACATTCAGATGTCGCTTCTCCCTGACGAGCAATCGGATATGGAGATCAATAAGGGAGCTATGCGCATTGGCTGTCTCACCTAACATCGCGTATGTCCTTGATCATGCGCAGACCCAGATCCACACAGCACTTGGCGTGATCCTCATTGGGACTGGCCAGTCCAGCGACGCAATAGTAGCAATCGCCCAAGAACTTGATGCGCATCACGTTGTACTCCTCGCTGGCGATGTCGAAGCGCACAAACAGATCGTGCAGCGCCTCCACCAGCTTCTTCACGTCCAGCGTGGTGGTCAGGTGGGTATAATTCACTACATCCGCATACAGCACAGTCACATCCTTGTGCGGCTCTATGAAGAGGGTCCTGTGCGACGGAATGGGAAGCTTGTGAAAGGATATTCAAATGGTGATACGGAAAACTTACCCATGATCCGGTTGGCGCCAGCGTTTCAATGCTTGACTGCTATTGTCAATTTGCTGATCGGATCCGACTCGCTGCTGGTGCTGTTTCTTGGAGCGTTCGATGCGATTCCGGACATCCTCCTGCAGACGATCGGCAATCTGAGCGGGCAGTATGCTCAGCAGTAGACTTCGCTCCTGATCTCGCGCATAGCGCAACAATAGATTCTCCTCCACGTACTGGCGCCGATCGAGGAATGTGGTGCGAAGCGCAATATCTCGCATCAGCCGGAAAAACATGCCCAAAATATTGACGCAAATCAAGTAGATGGCTTCGCTGCAAGCGAGGATTAGAAAGACTCAAAATTTTCTTAAACCCAACTGAAGTCTTACTTGAGTATGCTGTGCATTTGGTTCGACTCCTTGGAAGTGATCACAAAACTGTAGTTGATGATGTAACAGATGGTGACAGCGGCGCCCAGGATAAACGGTTGCAGCACATGGGGAATGGGCATAAACATGTAGATGGCATACAATGTGTAGGCATCGTAGATGGGATTAAGTATATCATTGTTGGTGGTGGCATGGTAAATGTTCAATCCAATATCTGTGCAGAGAAATGAGGAGAGAATCGACAACAGTGCTTAATTTAGTTTACGTAACGCACCCATTAGCACCATGACGGACACGGCCAGCCAGGAGGAGGCGTAGATCAGCCAGCCATGTTTGCTAATTAGCTCATTGCGAAAGTTGATCGAGAGTATGAGCCAAATAAGCAGCGCAGTGACCACGTACGCGCCCATATCAATATACGCATAGGACAGATCCGATGAGGTCAGCAGCAGCAAAGCGTGCGTGAAGGCCACCAGCAGCTCGATAAAGATGAAAATTGACAGATACCCTATGCGCAGGCGGCGCATGTATATATCATATGACTCCTCTAGTTCCAGGTTGCGGCATTTTCGCTAATTCAAGTTATTTTGGGTTAGGTAGCGTATGATTTAGAGGGACTCTGACTTACCACTAGATAGGACCATTCCCAGTTCTTTTCGTTGAGCGTCGTCTGAAAATGCTCAATATTGGAGCGAAAGGGATGTGTTGGAGTGCGGGAATCATATTGTGAGTTCATTCTCGTGATCTTTATCGTTATCGTTCAAGTATTCAACATTTTTGGTGGCAAGCATTTATGAAATAAGCTGGAACGTTGCAGTCGGCTACAACTGACTAGACAATACTCTGTTAACAATGTAATAATCGATGAAAATATGTAAAATATTGTGAAAAAAAAACAATTGTTTTTATACTCGTTGATGAAGTGAAAAGGTTATATTGGATTTGTGCAATGTCAGTTTTGAAAAAATCGATATCTCCAACGGTTTTTGAGCAAAGTCACCAAATTTGGGTCGAACAATTTCGCGAAAACACTCCCGCAAAAATTAATATGTTCCAAAATAACAATGATAATTAAATTAATTATTGTTACATCTTAATTATAATTAAGATCGTGTTAATCGTTAGAACATTTATTGCGCTGCCGGTTACACCCGATTCGATTTTACAAAGATAAAAGAGATAATAAGTAATATAGCTGCCAAATCTGGTAAAACAGTGGGATATTTAGATTTTCGTAATTTTACGAATATATACACTATTATTATATACTTGAAGTTTCAAGTCAATTGCGTCGAAAGTAATTGCTTTAGTATGAAAAAAGTAACGGACAACAAGACAAGCAAGAACATATACTCTATTCACTTTGTTCACAGAGTATAATAACGGGAACGAAACAAAGTGTTAGTTTTACTATCAGATTAAACTCCTTGGAGAGAAAGAAAAAGAAAAACATTGAATCAGATAGCCAGGCAGCCGATCGACGGCCGAGCATGGGTTGGCTTATCGGAGCAGCTGGGAGAGCAAGAGAGTGGGGTGAGCGTGGCGAGCGTACAGCGTATTTGGTGATTATTTGGGATATGTGCGAGTATTTGATGCTAGTAATTTATTGTATTTGTACTCTAAAAGTGTGTATCGTGAGACTGCGACAGCTAATTTAGCAATTTGTCTAATGTGTTGTTGATAGCGCTAATGATTTGTAAATCACACACTCGTATATCAATCGCACAGACACATAGAAAATTCTAAAGCATTATCTGTGGCTGCAGTTGCAAAGTGGACACTGTGGCGTAGCCGTTGCTCTTGATTTGTAATTTATTGTAACT
The DNA here is from genome assembly GCA_004149465.1 of Drosophila nigromelanica. Classification (NCBI taxonomy): domain Eukaryota; kingdom Metazoa; phylum Arthropoda; class Insecta; order Diptera; family Drosophilidae; genus Drosophila; species Drosophila nigromelanica. The sequence continues at coordinate 7,321 of SCDS01000288.1, read as the reverse complement.
GGCTGGTTAATGACAAATCACTTGAAATAATTCGCACTTCACTTTCGTTGGCAATATATACGATAATAATTAATAAAAATTAACACCACTTAAGCTCGTCGCGCTGCTACAAGCCAATACAAAACGGACAGGTATCACAAATTACTCTTTGCCAAAGCTGATAAGCGTCGTTGATTGCCAGCGGCAGTTACGGACGGCTATTGTTGCTCACTGAGCTGTGGCATACGCTACACGGGGTTTTGCGCTGGAAATCACACTGCACCTGTGTAAGATTCGCGCCGACCAATACGCTTCAACTACTGCGACCAACTGAGGCAAGAGCGGCGACGCATTGCTATCACACCTGTCGGTTTGAACCGCTTATCGGTGTGAAGCGGGCGCCAAATGGTTCGACACTTGTTCGGATAGCTGTTGCTGATTGATTACATTTCTTGGTAATGTGATTGATCAAATAGTAAATAACTGTGAAATGTGATTTTTAAGCGTATATTTAGCATAAATATAATTTTTAAAATTCTTTAAATTTAAATTCAAAAATTGCGCTTTGTGCGGTAGCCCTGTACTGCGCACGAAGTTGGCAGTTCCCCACTGTGAACCGCCATAGTGCGGAGCTAACATGTTGCTTATCGATTATTCCGGCACTTAACATTTCCTGTAAAGCTGCTGCACCGGCTCTGTTATAAATTGTTACAGCTAGCCAGAAGCGGTTAAGTTTCAAATTTTAGTCAACTGTTTATCTGAAATAGTTACCAATAATAGTCTACAATTATTTGCAAGAATTTACTCATTTGGCACTGCTACAAGAATAGTACTTCTTAATTTTTTAATTTACCAGAAGTTTGTTACTGGTGAAAAACTACATAGATTTAGTAAAAATACCGATTAATGTGCACCTTCTTCACCTACAAGAATTAAGCTAAGCAATTTCTATTACATTATCGAGAACTTGTTATGCTGAAAAACAAAACAAGCAGGCAAAATGTTGCTGTTCCTGTTACTTAACAGCAAAGCAAAATGTTAACATTTTTGCCGCTGTTATCAACCCACAAGCAGAAGAAGAGGAAGAGTTAATTATTTTTGTTTTTCGGCCCGTGTGTTTTTTTCTGTCCCGTTTTTTTCGTGTTGCATATTAAACAAAGTACGGCATATAAATAGAAATTGGCCGAGTTTCAGAGTTGCTGCAATGTCAGCGTTCACGGAATCCGCGCTAGTTAAGAAACTGTCCGAACTGAACCCCAGCCAGCAGAGCATACAGACATTATCCTTATGGCTAATACATCATCGGAAACACCACACGGCCATTGTGCAGACCTGGCAACGTGAGCTACAGAACGGTACGTAGCCAAGCTGGACGCAAACGGAGTCAGTTCAGTTCATTGTTTCTGTCCACAGTGCCGGAGCCGAAGAAGCTAACGTTTATGTATCTGGCCAACGATGTCATTCAGAACAGCAAGAAGAAGGGTCCCGAATACGGCAAGGAGTTCAGCACGGTGCTGCCCAAAGTGTTTGCCCACATTGGTGACACCTGCAGCTCGGACAAGCTGCTGGGCAGTCTGGGACGCATTCTAAATATATGGCAGGAGCGCGGCGTCTACGATTCCAAGACCATTGCCGAATACCGGGCGCGCATGAACCGCGACGCAACAGCCGCACCAAATGCCACCGGCAACAACAACGGCAACGGCAACGCCAACAGTAGCAAAAGTGGCAGTGAATCAGCCGCAGGACACAAGCACAACCACAGCAGCGGAAGCAGCGGCAGCGGCAGCATTAACAACAAAGCGGAAAAGTCCGAGAAACGGGAAAAGCGCAAACATGAGGAGCGACACCTGAAATCGAAGCGACCACGTGCATCGTCGCATCATCAAAGCGTTGCCATTGAGCCGCCAGCAGTTGAAGCGGAAAATGGACACACGCCACCATATTTGCCATTGGGCGAACCGCCCGAGCCCGAGGAGCTGATCAAAGCGTTGACCAGTATTGAGAACTCGGCGTCCAGTGATGCGCTGGTGCGCGAACGCATCGCCAAGCTGCCGCCGGAGATATCGGAAATAAGCTGCATTACCAAACTAGAGGATAAGGACAAGGCCAAGGTCCTGGCCAAGCAGGTGCGTCTATGCCATGCAACTGCAATCTATTTGCTAATAACTGCATTCATTTGCTCCATCAGGTCAATGAGGCCGTTGATCTACTAAACGACTACAATGCGCGCCTGTCCGCTGAAATGGAGGAGCGCACCAAGTTGGCCGCAATGCTGCGCGACTTTCAGGCGGAACAAAAGGAGCTGCTGGCTCAGGCCGAGCAACGATTGGATGTACGTTGTGTGGTGCAAATGTTAATATATCAAAACAATTTACTTTTGCTTTGCATTAAAAAATGTTTGAATCGATTTATATCGCATTTTGCCCACTGTGTTTCAACGCCCCCGAAACTACATCGTGCCTAATGTGCTCTTCTTTGCTTTGCAGGAACACAAGAAGAAGCTGGCAAAGATGTTGGGCTTACAAAAAGAGATACATGATCATTTATCCAACTTGCCCGATCTGACGCAGCTGCCCGACGTCACAGGCGGTTTGGCGCCCCTACCCTCAGCTGGAGATCTCTTTAATACTTTACACTGAGTCCCGATTGCCGAGTCCCGGTTAATATGTGAACAACAAGTATAAGCGCCGAGTCAAATCCTAGATTCTTACATATATTATTATAAATACAACGTCGTAGTGCGTATTTGGTCGCAATATTTTGAGACACCTTCAGCAAAAATAATAATTGATTGTAATTAACATTTATTGACGGATAAATAGAGCACACAATTATTTGATGCGATGGCCAGTTGTAATCGTGATGGATTCGTTTCAGTGCATCACGTAGGTGGCCACTCCCTGCCACTTCTCCACGAAGCCAATGATGTTGGTCACGTTGCTGGTCGGTGCCATCTTCACGGCCACCGCGAACTTGCTCCAGACGTCGCGATTGACCTGACTGCTGGACGATTGAAAGGTGACCGGCTGGCGGCCACGCACGGGATAGCCGCTTAGCAGGCAAGCAATGTCGTTGGGGCCCAGGCTGGATTCGTAGAGGCCGCGATCATCGTTGGGCAAGAGTTGGTCCACCTGCTGATCCATGCTGACGGCCAGCACCCATTCGCGCACCTCCTCGTGCAAGCCGGGCTCGTTCTTCAGGTGAATGTCCTCCGGCAGCGGCACCGAGCTGGGAAAATCGGTGGCCGCCAAATCGGTGTGATCCACCAGATTGCCGGAGCCCTCCTCGATGGCCTCGCACACGTCCAGATAATGATTGAGCATGACAAACGCCTCCGCTTCGCGACCCGCCTGCCGCAGCTCCATGCCCGCCTCATAGAAGCCCTTGTCCACGGGCAGCACATCCGTGTGCCGCAGCAGCGCCAGCGACAAACGCACCGCAACCGGCTGCAGTGACTGCACCTGCCTGCAGGCGGCACGCGTCGCATAGTAGTGGGCAATCAGCAGATACTGCTCGGCATTGGCCGTGAACTTGGCCTGGGCGTGCTCCGAGCCGCGCAGCCCGTGGAGCAGGCTGTGCAGAAAGTCGCGCAGCTGCTGCCAAAGGCCACCAGCCTGCTCCGACTGCTCCTCGCGCAGCGCCAGGCAATCGAGCGCGATGCGCGTGTAGATGTTGAAGTGCTCCTCGATGGGCGGCGCTCCGTAGCTGAGATAGAGCCCCAAAGCGCCGATGCAGTCGCCCTCGCGTATCAATTGCGCCGCATAGGCGGCCACGTACTTCTGCAGCACGGACGGACTCAGCTGGCGGGCCTTGTCCAGGCAGCGCTGCCACTGGCCCTGCTCGGCGAGCAGATCCAAGGCGCTGATGATGTCGATGTCCGCCAGCTGTTCGACGTTGCCCTCGTGCTTGAGCCGCGACTTCTGCTGCTGCTCCACGTAGGCCAGCAGCTCCGCATCGATCTCCTTGGCCAGGCGACGCGCCTTCGACCACTGCTCGGCGCGTATGAAAACGTCCACCGCCTGCTTGGGCAGATCGGCGGCCAGGTACAGCTGTGCCGCCGGCCCGATCTGCTTGATGGCCAGCAAACGGGGTCCCAGCGCCTGGGCCAGCTCCTGGGCATCCTTGCCCTCCAGGAACTGATTCACTATTTCGGCGGCGCGCAGCAGAGCACGCTCCAGCGTGGCCGCATCCTCCGCATTGCTGGCGTCTATCTGCATCAGGCACTCGGCGGCCTTGCGGAACTGCTCCCGCTTGGCAAACTCCGCGGCGCGCTGCAGATACGAGCGCGAATCGCCGCCGGCATCCTCGCCCTGCGCCTGGCTGCGCTGCTGCTGCGCTTGGAGGCGGCGCAGATCGTTGAGGGCCGCTGGGAAATGCTCCTCGGCTATGCGCAGGGCGTCGTCGTAGAGCGACTCCTGCTTGTAGTGCTCGATGATGAGATCGGGTCGCTGGGCGCGCAGCAGGAGCGTCTCGTAATCCTGATAATTGCGCGTCTCCAGCGCCGCGGCCGCCTGCCCGATGAGCACCTCGTTGACCGCGTCCGTCAGATGGAGCTCGGCCACGTTGAGTGCTGCCTGCCAGTCGCCGGCATGCTGATACATCAGGATGGCCTCCTTGGGCTTGTGGGCCTTGAGGAACTCGGCCTCGGCCTGCTCGAATTTGCCCTCGTCCTCCAGCGACATGGCGATCTTCAGGTGCACCTCATCCGTGGACTTGCCCGCAAAGCGGCACAGCTCCATGGCGAACTCGAACTGTCCCGAATCGCAGGCAAAGCCCACAGCGGTGTCCAGTAGCTCCAGCTTGCTGAGCAGACGTACAGCGCTCTCCAGCGGCATGGATTTGGCCCACATGTAGGCGACCTGTTGGCTGGCGCCCTCCGTGCCTTTCTGTTTGGCCACGCGATAGCCATCCTCCCAGCGGGACGAGGAGCAGTACATGTGCACCGCCGATTTCCAGTCGCCGGACGCAATAAAGTGCAGCTCCGCATTCTTGAACTTGCCGCGCGACTCCAGCTGGCGCGCCAGATGCAGATGCGTGCTGTCCAACAGATCCTTGTGGTAGCGCTCGACCAGCCGTATCATGGAGTCGTACAGCTCCCGGCGCTTGTACATGGCTATGGCCAGATCCGGCTCGTTGACGGCAATCAGCACCTTCTCCGCGTCCCGGTACTTGGCCTGCTCCTCGAGGCTGCTGGCCAGCTGAACGAACATTTCGCGCAGTTGCTCCGCCTTCAGATACTTCTCGCCCAGGACATAGGCGCGCTCCCACTTGCCATGTCGATTGAGCAGCTCAATCGCATCCCTGTAGAGATTGGCGCGCACCAGCAGATCCTCGGCCCCGTCCAAATCGCCCGCAAACGCCAAGTGCTTGGACAGATCCAAGGCATAGCGCTGTATCAGCTCCGGTTCGTCCAGCACTTTGGCTATTTGGACCGCCTTGCGCCATTGCTTTGCGCCGACAGCGGCCTCCAGAGCCTTCTGTGTGGCCCCCGCCTCAATGTAGTGGTTAATGGAGGCGTCCAGCTGCTTGCGGCTGACGAGCCAATCGCCCCATTGCTCCTCCAGCGAGGTGACCTCCTGCGGCGACACAACACGCGCCAGTTCCAGCGCCCTGGCAAAGGCGCCTCCCTTGCGGTACAAGGCCAATGCGGCCTCCGGTCGGGACAGGCGATGCGCGATGTCACCGGCCAGCTCGTAGAGCTCGCTGTGCACCAATCCCTCGGTCACCTGCAGCATCAGTTGCTCGTCCTGCAGCAGCTGTGGCGTCTTCAGAGCCAGGCGCGCGGCACGCGCTGGTTTATTGGCGCGCAGGAACAGCGCCATCGCCTGCTGCAGTTCACCCTCGTCCTCCAGCACCTGGCCGGCCTTCTCCTGCTGCTCGGTCTCGAGCAGAAAATCCATGTGCTGCTGGCGCAGCTCCGGCAAGCGCGCATAGCCGCGTCGCTCCGCGAGAGCAACGGCCTCGTCCCACATGCGCAGCTGCTGGTACATGCCCAGGGCGGCCTCGATGTCGCCCTGCTCCAGATAGATGCGCTCCGCGGCACGCAGATCGGAGCCAAGTAGCGCCAGCTTGGCGCGCACCTCCGGACAGAGTATGCCCGGATTGCCGGTGGCCAGCTCGAAGCTATCCGCCTCCCGTATCATCTCGGCCAGGTAGTAGGCCTTGGACACGTTGCCCAGGGCCGCGTAGCAGCGTTGCGCCACACGCAGATTGCCCTCCTCCAGCGCGATGATGGCCAAATTATGCCACATGGCCTTGGCCGCCGGCTTGTCCCCCAGCGATTCCAGGAAGTGCACGGCGCGTCCAAAATCGTTGTCATTGACGGCGGTGCCAAACTCGACGAGTCCCTCGTCCAGCTGGTAGCTGTGCTCGCTGGGTCCGTCCTGAGTGCGCACCACAGTGCGACCCTGTATGGGAGATTATTGGTAAATTGAACAAGTAAGTCTAGAAGATAGCCTGAACACAGCATTTCACACATTTACACAAAGGTACTAATTAAGTGGAGATGGACAAAATTAAAAAAGAAAGTAAATTAATAATTATCAACGGAAAAAGAAAAAACTAAACATAAGAATTCTGCGCCGTCCCTTACGCAGGCTCGGACCACCGACTCTTTCACCTCAGCTCTCTCACCAGCTACACCATAAATCCGAAATATTGAAAAATCTTCGTATGTTTTACGCGAAAATATTGAAGCTAGTTCTTATAGTTGAGAAGATATTCTTAAACAAGTAAGAACGTTGCAGTCGGGCGTTACCGACTGCGTTATACTCGTTCACATTCTTAATTATTATTATTATTTTGAAAAATTTGTAATTTGTGTGGTGCTGGGATGGGTAAGAAAAATTTGTTGTCTGTGATGTTTTGGGGAGCATTCGCAAAATATATCCCAAATTTGGTGACTCAAGCTCAAAAACTGTGGGAGATAAAGGCATATCCGATTTTTTAGGGCGGGGAGGTGAAGGGCGTTACAGTGGGCGTGGCCGGGATACCAAGGTGGCAATATTTTTGGGGGGTCGTCAGCTATCAACATTCTAAGTTTGGTGACTAGCTTTAAAATTTTGGACTTTATCGATTTGCGATTTTAAGTGTTATCGGATTGCCACGCCCCCAATGGGCGCTGCCCAAAATCCCTAACACTTTATCTGACGCGGGTATACACGAGTATACATATATCGAAAATTTCAAGTCTTAAGCTTCACTTCGTCAACGAGTATAATCAACATTAAACCTGATTCTGAGGGGGTCAAATTTTTTGTCAAAAATCATGCCAAAATTGGCAAAAATTTGGACAAGTAAAGCTCTCTTATCCATAGCTCCCATATTTCAAACTTCCATA
>SCDS01000287.1:45367-80454 GCA_004149465.1 Drosophila nigromelanica | reverse complement strand
ATGCTTTTTATAAAAAGATATGAAAAGAAAACAATCAACTTTAACGGTTAGAGCTATGAACGTCTTTTATTTTATAAAATTAAAAATAATAATTCGGAAGCTTTTAATATTTTTTGTTTGTTTTTTTTTTAATTTCATGAGCGTCCAATTAGAATTAACTTTACAAAAGAAAGAAACCTGTTTCAATAACATTTTCTTTTTTACTGCAATTCTTTATTCGATTTGTGAATTCTGTGTAATATTCAACTAAATATTTTACTATGTATTTATGATGGTTTGAACATTTTGCAAAACTTTGCATAAATATGAATTTGGGTAAAATAGCCAAGAGTATAAACGGCTCGAAAACTCTCAGTAACGTGATGCGTAACAGTTCGCATGTGCTACACTTGTGTAGGGTGAACGACTTTTTTTTTTTGGGTGAAGGGCCTCAATATCAAAACGTGGCACGTGTAATTTCTGAATGAATTTTGATTATCAATTTGTGAGGGTGTGTGAGTGTATGTACAGCTTTTAGAAAAAATGTTGTTTTTTATGGCTATGAATGGTTTGATCAACTTACCGCTCATCATGTTGCTGCTGCTTGTGGCTAGCAATTCCCGAAACAACCAATTTCTGTAGTGTCTTGCGCTTAATTTTATGCTGCGATTTTGGATTTGGCTTGGCTCAAAAACGACAAAAATTATGGCCGCGAATGATAATGTCACGCTTCTTTCGCAATCCCTTGGAGCGCTTTAGTAGAGTCTTAGTGCCCTTAACCGTTAGGCAATTGTTGTAGTGGTAATTATTATTATGCCAGCCACGCATACGCATACACATGAAATTGTTGAGCATGGGAAGTTGCTGCTGCGAATGTTGCACACACATGAAGACAACGACAGGCGAATGTTGCATGACGTTGAAGCGTCGCTTGTTGTTGTTGTTGTTGTTTCTTTCGTAGACGAACTGATCTCTGATTATTGTTGTTGTTGCAGCAACAGAAGAGACGGCCAACATAATATTAAGCCGATTTATTGGTGCGCGTATTTGAATGTTCACTGTACGTAGATCTTAAATGTTAATGTAGATCACAGTAAAAACAAACTTAGCTTTATTTAGCTTATAATACGTATCTAGATACAACTCTTATTTCAGATACTATTTGAATTAAAAAGTTGGGTATATGTATTTTTGCGTCTCTCGCAAATAAAGATCAAACTTTCTTCTAAACACTTGTCACTTGCTTCGGGCTTATTCACTTACGTAAAAGAAATTATTGTTCTATGAAAAAAAAATCTTTATAACGAAGTTCAGCTGTTGATGCCATTAAGACCGTAGCCGTAGTATCAATCAAAAATGGAGTTTATTTTCGTGTATAAAAACACACACAAATTGAATAATTTCACGTAGTTTCGCAAATTTGCACAGCTTTGAATAAGATTTTTTGTTGTTGTTGGTTGAATGCGCTAAAGCTTTCCGGAATAACGATTCGACGTGCGACACGATATCAAAAGTTGCTCTGTTCACGACGGCCAAAGTTTTGTTACTAACGGATGCGAATTGACTCAACCGCTCGCTCGCTCGCTCGCTGGACTGTTGCGGAAAGTTGCTCTGGCGGCCGACAGGAGACATGCAAGGTGATCCCCCCCCCCCCCCCTACCCTTTGCCATACAGCAGAACTGTCCTTGCTCTCAGCTGTCTGTTCGGTTGACGGGCCCCCAAACCGATTTCTATTTGTGCTGAAGATGGTGCTCTATAAGAAACACAACATAAATGTGGGGCAGTGGCTTTGTATTGCACTGCAAGCTGTGACGACTGCTGAATCTCTTGCTACCCGATCACCAATTCATATAAATGAATGAATATATATATAATGAATACAAATGAATAAATAAAATATATCTGTATGACTTCAAGCAAGCCTTTTTTCACGGTTTGATTCAATGTCTAGCTTGAAGATTCGTTTCGTTCACTTTAATTATTTCAGGTCTTGGTTCGAACTTTCGTTCAACACAAATGCAAATTCAAAAGGGAATTTATATTACATTTTATTTTATTTTTTGTTAATTACAATTTTGAGAGAAACACCTTCTATCGAATTCACATTATAGCCTACCTAAGAAATATAAAAATAAGAAATTTTACGTTTCACTGAAATAAATACAAGGATCCAAAGATAAGGTTTATTTATTTAGTTGATTAAAATATATTTCGATTTCAAGTTAGGTTCAAAACCGACGTGCTGCTGTGATATGTACAAAACTACAGACTTACTGACGGATTGTGATTAAACCAATCGTAACAGCGATAAATAAATTTTTTAAAATTGTTTTTCTTTTAATATTAAAAAATATTTTTCATGTCCGAAAGTCAAGCAATACTTTCTAGTTTATATGCTTTATTTGCTAATCAACAGTAGTGCGCAATCATATACGTATACATATGTACATATGTATATGTACCTCTTAATGCGCCGACAGATACTTGTATACATATGTACATATATATTATGTGAATGTATGTAGTAAAATCAAGTTCAACTAATTCGCACTCAACGCAAGGACTAATCAGTCATTGGATAAAGTTCAAGTTTGTGTGTTCAAACATTCGGCTATGCTCTCTAAACATTTTGTAGCGTGCAAACGTAACGAGTTCTCCCAGTTTGGCGTGCGGATTGTGTGAGAGTCGCGCGAGCAGAATGTTTGCGCTCGCTTTGGCTGATGCAACAATTGCTACACATTACAGCAGCAGCTGTTGGTTGAGGCCCGCAGCTGATGTCCGATGGCAGCTGATGTTGCGAGTGACAAATGTCAGCGCAACATGTTGCTGAATATATGTTTGTTTGTTCGCTGAGCTTTTGAGTGGATGAACCTTTGGTCATGAACTCATGAACTTACATAATACATACGATGTAATTGGTCAGTTGAATAAAAGAATGCGTCACAGGCTAAAAATATCAATCAGTATTCTTAGCTTGGTTGGGTGACTGTAAATCATCACGTGTACTACATTTAAAAGAAAAGGAATAATAAAGTCAGCCAACTGCGCATTATTTTGTAGGCTTAAATGTGCGAATCAGCAGAAATACAAATGACGTATTTTAATGCTAATTACCCATACATAGATACATTGTACACATTCCGATACTTTTTAAAGAAAGTGTTTAATAAGCGAATTCAAGCGCTTTGAATACAGTCGAATCTCGATATTTCGTACCCCGAGATGTCGAAAACCCCAATAATTTGCAAAAAACTAAAAAACCTCGATAATTCGTAAAATTGCCATATATTTTGGTCCCTCCTCAATTCGTATTTTATTTGCAATTCGGGGAACATAAAAACTCTTATATTTTTTTATGCTTCTGTTTTTATTTTCCTTTTAAATGAATAGTTAGATAAATAAGTTAAATAAAGGGGAAATCAACTGAAGTATAGAAGCCCCGTTAATTGGTATTTGCTTCTTTTTTAACCTCATTAAATAGAAATTCCGATAATTCGATAACACCTGAAATTCGTAAAAAAAATCGCGATTATCGGGATTCGACGGCAATTGAGAAAATCAACTTTTTGAAGAAAAAAAACAATAGTTAATTAATATGTATAATTTATTTTTGTAGTTTGCAAAAATATGGAGATTAAATAATTTCAAAAATTTTGAATTCTCACGGGGTTACTTTCTTTACTCACTTGTTCACCTTCTGGATTTAATTCTAAATTTATTTTATTCGTTGTTTTCGCTTAGCATCCTGACAGGCCCGGTTAGCGCTCTACCGGAGCCTGGCATTCATTCTAGAGATGATATCATCTCAACGGTCTGGTACTTTTCCAGGGATGTATGTAGATGGCGCCACTGCCTGTCTGCTCTTGGTGTGAGAGGAATGGCAATATTCTTGTCAGTGGACTGCTCACACAATTGCACAGTTATGATCGGGACCTATGCTGAATTCGCCGTATGCATATACTTATATATGTATATACTGTTAACATAAATGGTTTATTAAAGTTATAAAATTTAATTTAACTTAGTGTAATTTTTATTAAATTTGCCAAAACTTGTAGAATTTACGACTTTCTTTTTGAATTGTTCTGACTTGCAATTAATATTTAATGCGATACGCTTGAATGGGACAACATTTAGAATAGGGGATATAAATTGATTCCTGAACGTATTAAGAATTAAAGGGCATTATAATTTGTACGTCATTCTACAAGCTTTCATATAAGCTGCTTTCATATATTGGTTGTGTACGCTGTTTGTATTATCTTTTGAACCTCATAAAAATATATGTATATATGTATATATGTATTTATACATATGTATGTATATAGGATGTGTGTTTATTTGCCTTTGTACAGCGCCTTGACTGCAAATTAAATTTTTCTTGCTGTCAAATAAATGCATATGTATATTTTTGTCGCCAACAAGTTGTTTGGCAAAAACTGGCAAAAGGTTAATAACATTGAACTTGTCTTATCTTAGCGTACTTTAGTATACAAATAATAATAATAATAATAATAATAATAATAATAATAATAATATTAATAATAATAATAATAATAATAATAATTATAATAATGATAATAATAATAATAATAATAATGATAATAAAAATAATAATAATAATGATAACTAAATAAAAAAAACGCCCACTTTGCAACATAGCTTTGTGTGGGCAACTTAGGTTTAAGGTTTTAACTTTAAGTAAAATTTATATAAATAAAAAAATTATTAAAAGTACGATAAGTTGAATGTTATAGAATTAGAAAACTCTTTAAGCCAGAAAGCTGACTGAGAAATTTTTTAACAGAGTTCCAACCTATTCAAATGGAAGCAAAATTCAGTCCCTGTAGAGTAAACCGACTTAAAAGAAAGCCGCTCAAAGTGAATGTTCAAGTCCACAAATTTGTATGTATGTACATATGTGTGTATGTATGTATATTTCTATGTATTGTATATATAAAATTGTCTGTGCAGTAGGTTTGGCTATTGTGCAAGAGAGCGCACGCTGAGCTCTTGCTGGGAAAGAGATTAAAACTGGAATTGGAATTGGAATTGAATGAGTGAGAGCTGAGGAATGGCAACTACGCTGCGAGTTCCACAGACTGAAATGATTGCTGATCAGTTGGACTCGGGCGCAGTGTGTCGACGGATTGACTTGTTTGCCCAGCTAATTTAGTCGCAATGCGGTCGCGACTTTTACTTGCAACGCTGCTGATGATCCTCGCCAGCGGCTGCAGTTCGGCACATGGAGCACAGAATGTGCTGCTGCTGCTGGCCGACGATGCGGGTTTTGAGATGGGCGCCTATCTGAACAAGTACTGTCAGACGCCCAATTTAGATGCGTTGGCACGCAACGGTTTGCTGTTCAACAACGCCTTCACCTCGGTGAGCAGCTGCAGTCCGAGTCGCGCTCAGCTGTTGACCGGACAGGCCAGTCACGCCAGCGGCATGTACGGGCTGCATCAGGGCGTGCACAATTTCAATGTGCTGCCGGAGGTGGGTTCGTTGCCGAATGTGCTGCGCGAGCAGAGCAACGGCCGGATCTTGAGCGGCATCATTGGCAAGAAGCATGTTGGCGCCGCCTCCAACTTCCGGTTTGACTTTGAGCAGACGGAGGAGCAGCATTCAATCAATCAGATTGGTCGCAACATCACCAGAATCAAGGAGTTCGCTCGGGAATTTCTGGCCCAGGCCAAGCGGGAGGCCAGACCCTTCTTTCTGCTGGTGGGCTTCCACGATCCGCATCGCTGTGGACACATCACACCAGAGTACGGCGAGTTCTGCGAGCGTTGGGGCAGTGGGGAGACGGGCATGGGCACAATACCGGACTGGAAGCCCATTTATTATGATTGGCGCAACTTGCAGGTGCCCGCCTGGCTGCCGGACACGGATGTGGTCAGACAGGAGCTGGCCGCCCAATATATGACCATCTCGCGACTGGACCAGGGCGTTGGCCTGCTGCTCCGTGAGCTGCAGGCAGCCGGCTTAGCCGAGGAAACGCTTGTTATCTACACCTCGGACAACGGACCGCCCTTCCCGGGCGGACGCACAAATCTCTACGAGCACGGTGTACGTGCGCCGCTGATCCTCAGCTCGCCGCAGCCAAAGGATCGTCGTCATGAGACTACCGCCGCTATGGCCAGCCTGCTGGACATCTATCCCAGTGTGCTGGATGCGCTCCAGCTGCCGCCGCCGAACGGAACTCGCTTCAGCGGGCAATCGTTGCTGCCCGTGCTGCAAACGGAGCCGAAGCCACTGGAGACCGATGCGATCTTCGGCAGTCAGAGCTACCACGAGGTGACAATGGCCTATCCAATGCGCATGGTGCGCAACCGACGCTATAAGCTGATACACAATCTCAACTACTGGGCAGACTTCCCCATAGATCAGGACTTTTACATGTCGCCCACGTTCCAGCAGATCCTCAACGCCACGATCAATAGACAACCACTGCCCTGGTATCGCACGCTCCAGCAGTATTACCAGCGACCCGAGTGGGAGTTGTACGACATCAAGGCGGACGCCTTGGAACGGGTCAATCTTGCGGAGAAGCCCAAGTATAGCGCCACCCTGAAACAGCTGCGCCAGAAGCTCTACAAATGGCAGGTGGAGACCGAGGATCCGTGGCGCTGTGCCCCGCACGCTGTGCTCCAAGCCCAGGGCGTGTTCAAAAAGGATCCCGTCTGCCTGACACTGGGCCACGAGGCGCTGCAAAGGCCCAAACGTAGGGTGCTCACACAATACGAGGAGTACGTTGTCGTCTAACTGAAAGTATTCGCTTATTTATATTCATACTATAAAGAATTCTCTAAATGTTCTAACTAACAATGCTCATTAGTGTATTTTGCCTTATCTTACTTTAAATAAAAATAAACTCTTGGTGTTGATAAGCTCACGCCACATGTTTCAATCAATTTGTTTTACCGTATATGAGTCATTGGACTAGACCAAATGATGGAATTAAAAGCTACAGTTATATTGATTATGGACTAATTGGGAAATAAATATGTGAACAATGACTAACAATCCTTATTCATATTACAATGGAAACCATTTTTTTGGAAAAATTAAAAAATTAGTGGGAATCAGAGGAGGGTATTCGAAAACTGCTTAATTTGGCAAGTCGATCTTCAAAAGGGGCAATCTTCAAATGGGGTACCTTCCACATTTGAGCTGTCTAAGCCTGTGGGTGATGGCTTTCAATGTTCGTGGGGCCCAATATTGTGACTCTAGCTTTTAAATTGTGGACTTTATTGATGCGATTTTAGGTGTTATCGTTTTGCCAATGTGGCTTCAATAGCCATCGCACAAACACAATATACTCTATTCACTTTATCAACGAGTATATTTAGATAATTTGTATTCTGTATCTTGTTGTTGGCTGTTTTGACTGGTATTAGATTATTTAATGTTTGTGTTTATTTATGTACTTAAATTTACCTGTTTACATTTTTAATTAATTAATAAAGCTTTAATGCACAATACATCGGTAATTGAAAAAACCAACTAGTTTAATAAACGGGAGGCAAATAGTTAAAGGGTTATATTTGTATAATTAACGTGATTTATAATTGAAATAAAAACTTAATTAAAATTACATCTTCCAGATATAATAATGTTATAAGACGCGTAGATAAAAATCATTTTGAAAACATTTATTAATTTTTTTAAATACTTTTTTATTACATACCTTATCAAATAATTCTAAAAAGTAATTCAAATTAATTATTATGTATTAATTTAGTACGCTATAACAATTATTCATAAATACGAATCGTTTTAAGCCAAATCATTCAAATTAGCGAGTGGCCACTGTAGTTGGAAAATAGAAAAGACGTAAAAACTGAAAATGTTTTCTATTAATTTCACAACTGTAGGTAAAAGTTGCTCTTTCTTTGGCCAGCCAACATTAAAGGTCGCACCACCCCGTTCTAGTTGAACTTGCTCACATGACAGATTCCTCGGCATGACCTCAACAGATGATGATGTGCGCAGGGGGTGGTTGCGTCACGATTCAATGTCATGCCAAACTGGGGCGTCCTTTATGATAGGGGTTGGGTTGGGATTTTGGATTATCGTCGTCTGGCTCTTTGTGTTTGTCGGAAAATCGAAAATCGCACTGCTCCCTTTTATATATGTTGGTGACGCCGTCGACGACACTGTGTCGAGTCCCATTCCCGTGCAGCATCCGAACCAATGTTACGCAACTTGCACGAAGAGACCTGGGCCAAGGCTAAAGTGGATAGGGTAAGGGACAACAAGGTCAACATGCAAATAACAAACAAAACACAAATTGGGTTTTTCTTTTTTTTATGATTTTGAACGAAAGACACATTGAAAATTAAATGTATTTAATTTTGGTTTTTGCATAAATTAGGGCTTCAGTTTTTAGCGTAATTCTTATATAATTTGCTGTATTATTTGTATGTATTTAGGTATGTATATATATATATATATATATTATATTTATATTTTTTTCCACCACACAAATGCATAATTACAATTATTATTGTTTTACTCTTGCCATCATCATCAATGCGTCAATAAAACATTCGCCGTTGCCGGTTGAGCCAAAAAATTACTGTGGGGGCCCCGCCTGGAAATGCTTGGCAAATGTCGCGAGTTTTATTTTCGCTGTTCGTAAATTTAAATTTTGTTGCTCATTAACTAATTTATTATCAGTAAATATATAATTGTGTATACATTTGCTTATATACATTCGTGTTTGTATGTATATCGCATCGTATGCACCACTCTATATGCCAACATGTGGCTTGACTCTTCTGCTTTTAGATACAGATACATATTGTTCTAGGCATTTATTTGTTAGTAAACTCATTTTGCTTTTGGTTAGTAATTGTTTTGCTATGCTTCGACTGACTTGACTGGTTTTGAGTGGTCGCTTATGTTAACAATTATTATCAACGTTATATAATATCAGTAATTATTTTCAAATTTTAACTAGTTATATGCTGGTTTTGCTTAGGAGGATTCTGTTACTTTGCTCATTACTTTGCTGTTATTATTTGTATTAACGCTGCTGCTCAGTATAAGTTATAATAAATACATAATAATAAATATACATGTAGATAATATGCTTAATAAATATATCTATATATATATGTGTATATATATATAAATAATTTGATTTATATAATAGTTATGTATATAAATAACAAAAAAACAACACACATAAAAAGGAGCAAAAAAGTAGGATAAAAGTTTGTCATATTTCATCCTTGAATTTGAATAATTCTTTAAATTTTACAACGAACATTAAGACAGATTACCTTTTAGTTTGTATGCCTTAAAGGATAGAGTGTGGGGAGTATTGTTTTTGCACAAATATCAGTTTAGGATATACAATCAATATAGGTATAGTGGGTATATGATTTAGGTAGATTAGGCGTTATTAGGTATACTATATAGAAATTGCATAGAGAGCGCAATGGAAATTAGATATGACAACGATCAATGAGCGAGAAAGCAGAATTATCTCAACATATGTATTCATGTATGTATGTAATATGGGGTGTATCTAGTTAATAAATATTCTGAATTGCCAAAGTTTGGTTTCTTAATACATATTGTATACATCAACATCTGTATTTGTGTGTCTGCTTGAAAAGTGAATTTAAGGTAGAACAATTGTTGACATTCTTGAATTGGAAACGCATGGAAAGTACTAGTAATTTTTATAACATTTGTAAATTTAGTTAATAGTACATACATAATTACATACTTGAATTTAATTGTAATTAATAATTTGTAGTTATTGTGTTGCCAACTGGTAAGATTTCGCATTAAATTTTGTTTGCTATCGATTCTTGCATTTGCATTTGCATTTGCTGTTCCAATTGATGTTTTTTATTTTGATGGCCACGTGAATGTGCTGTGCTAGCTAAGCCGTAACCGTAACTCTAACCATATTAATCTGGATCTAACCATCTACATATGTTCTTGCATTTATATGTGCTAAGCTGCACGCCGACGTTATCGACGACGAAACCAACATTCAGTTGAATTATTTACCATGACTGCATCTAGTTGCCGTTGGGCAGAGGAACCTGCACCTGCACATACGACTGGGGGAAGTAGCCAGTTCGGCCATTGACGGCACCTTCGTACCAGTTGTCGTCGACGCGATTCAATAGCGTTATAATGTCGTTCTCCTTGAAGCCCAGCTCGCCAGGATTTTCGGGCTCAAAGTCGTAGAGGGCCTGGCAGCAGGGCTGCTGCTGGCGATTTGGTGTGACGGCCATTGACTTGGCGGGCGAGCGCATCGGCGAGGGCAACGGCGAGGCGCTCGAGCTAATGTGGGACGGCGTGCCGTCATCATTGAGGCCGCCGCCACCGCCGTCCAAGTTCAGATCGAGCAGCGTCTTGGGCACAAATTCATTGCGTGGCCGGCTCTCAGCCTCGGAGCGCTTCTCATGCAGCGTTTCCTGCAGGCCACGCAGCACATCGGCGCATTGAGAGTGAAAATCGTAAAGTGCTTCGGCAAAGGTCACGAGCTGTGAGACATGCTCAGTGTCGTTCTCCAACAGATTGAACATGCCCACCTGCGCCAATTGCAGAGACTCGGCAAACTTGTCCTCAGCCCCACGAATTTCATCATCTTTGGCCTGCCGGCGACGCTTACAGTCAAAGTCGAGACGCCGGCCCTGCAGCTTCTTTCGATGGTGCATGACCTCCTTCAGGTCTTTGGTCTGCATATGATGCAGCGGCTCCAAAAAGTTCTGCTTGATGTTGTCGTCCAGCGAATACTTGACGTCGGCCATTTGTTTCAGCGCCTCGCCGAATTCGACGAGCGCCTGCGCGAACACGCTGTTGTCCTCGCCGAGCTTCTTACCATAAGTCAACATACATTCGGCCAGCAGTCCCTCGGGCTGTGGATACGTATTCGACTTGGCCTGGCCCGACAGCTTCGAAATGCCCTTGACTGCCGCCATTTTGGCCCTGGCCGTTGGATTTGGCTGCAGAAACTCCTTGGTCTTCAGCTGCAGCTCCTCCACCAGTTCGACGGTCACATCCGTCTTTCGCTCCATATCCACAAAATCCAAGTCCAGCTTGGTGCCCTCCGCACCGCCCATTTTCTCCGTCACATACTGATTGGCCTTGTTGATCTGTTTCTTCAATCCGGCGAAAGCCATCGCGTTGCCTTTGCTGCTGTTGTTTCTGTGCTGTGGCTTGTCAACGACGCGGTTGCTGTGAACGGGTTTGAGTTAGTTGACTTGCCAGTTTATACCTCACTTTAATTATTTGAAACCACTGACTATCAGTAAATAATAAAAATTGTGTATGATTTCTCTGCCCAACTGAAATATATTTCTATTTTTAACGTTTGGACGACTTACGCGGCGTGCACTTTTATATATCGGGAGGGGTGGAAACGCTCGCTGCTGGGCGCTGCTGCTGCTGCTGCTTGGGTCTGACTCGGAATGTGTGGCTGTTGTTACTGGAAGAAATTGTTTATATGTTTCAATTTAGCACTTTCACTCGTTTCGTTTGCGCTGCACGTTCGTTCTGTGGGCGCAATCTTCTCACACGCACCAGCGTTGACACTTCTTTTTTTTTTTAAATTTTCGTCTGCTGTTGGCCAAACCTTGGAGTTTTGCTCGTCGATTGGCTGCGTAATGTTTGAAGGACTGTCGTTACTACTGCTAATCTCCCTCTGTCTTTGGGGCTGGTGTGTGTTGGACGCGGGGGTCGTTTTTCCTCAACGAACTAAATCGATTTTTTGCTGTGTACAAAAATTTTAGTGATGTAAAAAACATCGATACTTTGTGCTAGCTGCTCTCTTTGCGTTAACATGACATACTCATGTTATCTAACAGTACCATTTCAGTTTAACAGATCTTGCTATAACAGTTAATTCAACTTACATTTATCTTGAATTAGTATGTATGAAAACAAAATTAAAGACATTTATAAAGGTTAACAAGAAATTACAGCAATTTTTTGCTATGCTGCTATGACTGGCTGCATTTGAATTATTTTCTCCCTCGCCATATTTTGGAACAGCGAATTTCTTTTTTCTGTTAAACAGAGAATTCAAATATTATGTTAAATTTCTTTCTCACTTTACTGTTAATATTGATGCAGAAAACGGTTGAAATTCAAATTTAATATAATTTATGCTGACTTTTCGACCAATACTAGTTTTTTGTTTCCTTATTTACATATTTAAATTTTAAAAATATATATTTTTGAATATCCCAAACTTAAAAATATATAACGGTAAGTTTTCCAGCAAAAGCTTTTTATTTGCTGTTAATATCATTTTGGCCAATGTTAATTTAACAGAGCTGCGAATTGCAACCATAAAAGATTCTATTTATATTTTTTTAAATGTATTTTCTTTGGCTATTTGAACGGTGTATGTACATATACATTTTGTAAATTGCAATTAAATACACCCAAATGATAAATAAATAAACGGACAAATAAAAAGCAAAAAACCATTTTTTGACATTATATACATATATACCATTTGTTTATGAAAATCTAGTAAAACTTACTATACTTTCGGTAATTACATATGTATGTATCAGATTTGTTTGTTTAATGAGTTATACGAGTTTCGTATTATTTGCTCAACAATTAATTAATTTTGACTTCAAAGCAATGTGTTCTTAATAGATATTGTTGACATTTTGATATGGAAAAGATATGAATCATAAGCTAAAAATTTCAAGGTGGGACTGGAATGGAATTTTCGTGTTTTCAAGAAATTATTTGTTTTAATTATAATGAATATTACATCTAAATAGTATAAAAATGGTAGTTATTTCTAATGAATACCTGACGTCTTTTGATGAGTCGGCAGATTTTGCAAACTGCCTAGTTTTATCTTTGTCTAGATAACCCCTAGAAGGGGATTAGGCTACTACATTTGATAAACAAACATTAAAGCATGTAAATCAGTTCAATTGCTAGAGCGAGATAACAATGGCAAATTGTTGTGTTCTTATGTGTATATAAGCCCATTCCAATGCCGGACCAGATATTAGTCTCTCTGGAACTACAACGACTGAGCTCCACTCAGAACAAAACGAAATCGAATCGCCTTAAAATGAAATTCGCAATTGTGTTTCTCGTCGTGAGCATCGCCGGCATCAACGCTCAGGTGGGAATATGAATATTCTTGTGGCCAATTGATCAGCTGACACATTTCTTTTTAATAGGCTTTTGGTCCTTTTGCCGGAGCCAATCCTTTCGCAGCGGCATTTAATCCGTATCTGAATGGAGTTTTCGCTGGTGGAGTGCCAAGCGCAGGTGTCGGAGCCGGAGCTGGAGCCGCCAGTCCCGCTGCGGGTGCAGCTCCTCCTCCAGTGGCAGCACCGTTCGGCGGCTTCTCCGTTTCCGCCTTCTTCCAGTCGATAGTGCTGCAAAAGGAGGCCGACCGCCTGCTCAGCCAGCCCGATTTCCCAGCTGACCTGTCTGATCGCGTCCTGACCGTGCTATCCAATGCCGAGCAGGGCTTCGCCAACTGCACCACCGCCGCGCTGCCCTGGCTGCAAATCCGCTGCGTCAAGCCCGCGCTGACCATCGCCAAGAACGACCTGAAGGTCATCGATGACGAGTGGCAGGCGCGCCTGGCAGCCGCCCCAGCACCAGGTGGTGCTTCAGCCTAAGACGACTTATTTGGATACCCTATATATAACACTAAGTGCAATACACCAGCATAGATTCGATATACTTAAATAAATATTATGAAAGCACCTAAACTTCAAGTGGGACACGAATTGAGTGGTGGATTGGTGGGGAAGGGGGCCGTCCTTGACCTGGTCCAGGACGCGCTTTGATGTGGCAACGCCCCTTCTTAGTTGGCCAAGTGTTTTGCATAGCTGTACTTTATTAAATTTGCTGCTATTACGAAATTTACCAGAGCTCCTCCGCTTGGTTCAAGCTGTGCGATTTGGGGAATTGGGTGCAAATATTTTTGCTGCCGCCCTCTCCCTTGTCTCCGCAGTCAGCTATTCGGGGTGTTAATGTTATGTCCTCGAGAAGGCCAAGCAAAAACTTGACGCATTTTGGCCAAATATTTGAATTCCTTCACTTTATTTATTCGCCTTTGAGGCATATCTCCTTGCTTCTTCGCATCCTGCTGCTCGTTTTTTTGCTCTTTGCGAGCACATTGTGCAAATTGTTGGCTATACCGCTTTTCGATGCAAACTGCTCTTCTATGCATTCATCAATTTTGCCTTGGTCATGTCCTTCCTCGAAATGTTTCGAGTGCATGATTTTGGATGCATCTCAATGTTGATTTATGTGGCCGATTCAGTTTCAATTATCATTGTCCCAGTTCACCCAGTCCGTTCAATGGCAAGTTCTCATTTGTTGGTGGGACCACGAACCGGTAGCATTAAGGGGATTAAATGGTTTGGCTTAACGAGCCAAAGATTTGCCGCAAATGACCAAAAGCTTTGACCCATGGGAGATTGAGCCAAATGACGCATACGCCTCGTTGACGTTCGAAATGCGGCAAAGCACATTCAAATTTAAATTCAAATATGTAATTAAATGTAAATTTTGAAACAGCCGCTAGCCATGTCAGCATACCGCTTGCTCCGCACACACACACACACACACACACACACACACACACACACACACACACATACACATGTACAACGATGACAAGGCGAATTACAAGGATCACGGCGAGTGCAAAGTTTTGTCACTTAATTGAAATATTTGCCCCAAGATTGAAACTTGCTTTCTGTTGTTTGTGCCATTACAACAATAAATATGTCAGTGTGCATGTGTGTGTGTGTGTGTGTGTTGCTTTCGCATGAACTTTGCTAAGTTCTGTGGTACATCTAACCACGCCCATTCACCTCCCATTTCCGGCCCGCCTCGCTTGGCTGCTAATGCAAAAGTTGCGGCACTTGAAGCGCTTAAAAAAACTGGACAGAATAAAAACAGGCCGCATTTGAGCAGCCTTCTGCCAAATATATGCTAAAATTGGTTAGCAAAACAAAATAAAAAAACAAGTAAGTACGTCGGGCATTACCGACTGCGTTATACTCGTTCACGGGCTTAACTATTATTGTTATTTTTGAAATTTTCGTTTTTTGTAAATTTAAAATTTGCCTATATTTAAAGGACCATCAAATTTGGTGACTAGCTTTAAAGTTGTGCAAATTTGCGCAAAATATTGATTGCAGCTTTCAGGTACAAAAGTTTTTCTGATTATGGGGGCGGGATGGGGCGTGGCCAAACAAATTTTTTTCTGTGTTGTTTGGGGGACCATTGCTTCAAAAACTGTGGCAGATATAGCCATTACCGATTTTTCGCAATCTTTTGGGGAGGTTTGCCACGCCCTCAGAAGGTACACCCCAAAATCCTTAACCCGTTATCTGACTCGGGTACACACGAGTCTATATCTAAAATTTCGAGTCTTTAGCTTTAGACAGACGGACAGCAAGACGGGCATTGCACAAAACCAATATACTCTTTTCACTTCGTAAGGAAAGGAAAATAACAGCAGGGCGTACTGACACACAGAGAGGCAGTCCACAAGCGCATATATGTAAATTTGTTGGGGCTTGCGGATTTGTATGCAAAAGTTGCGCCTCCAAAAAGCAGGCAACAATTTTCTGCGGCAAGGCCTTGTCGGGAACTGTTGAAGAAGAGAGGGGGCGGGGCGGGCGTTTTGTCATTTTGGTCAAAATGAAGTTAGCCATTATGGAGCAGCAGTTATATATTAGTTGACCATTGCCATTGCTCTGCTCTGACTCACATCCGGTTCGGCTGCTGTGGCTTTTGTGTGTGTGTGCGTTTCTCACCTGATAAGGCGGCTGTTGTATTTACCTGAGCTTAGCTGTCTTATATATGTGAGCGATTTGCTACCTGTAGCACCCACTGATAACTAGTTATAATTTTAAAACAATGTATATCTTAACACGGCAATAAAAAAAATTTAATTAGGTTAAAGCTGTTGACAACATTGAAATTTTACAATGGCTTGCATTGTTCTTATCTCTTCGGAAAACGCCAGATAAGATCTAACAGATTATATTCTAAACTCTCGTGGAGTCGTGCGCCAGACAGTTGCTTCTGGAATCCACACAGAGAATGTCGACCGCAACGCTTTTTCTCATCTCAGTTTTGGTCTGTCTGGTAAGAGTTGCGTTTTAATTGTCCTACAAATTCTGGCATGGTTCCAATTTGCCTGCCACAGGTGCAGTCAAACGCCCAGGGAATCTCCATCGAGGAGACGCTGAAGCGTGCTGCAATTGCCGAGCAAACGGTGCGTGCGGCGCTCGATGCGAAACTGCCGCCTAGTGAAGCGGCTAGTCAGGCTGGCCAGTTTGTTCTAACCACCTTTCAGCAGGGCCTAAAAACCTGCGAAGACAATCTGAGGAGGAATCAGAATGTCGCAGAGTATAACATTTGCGTTGGCAATTTGCAGGGCCTGGCCATGGCCTCCATTGGCGAGCTGGCTGGAGAGCATTGGGCCAAATCGGGCGCATCACGTCCCACACTCTTCTGGTAAAGAGGGCACAAATTATTTTTGAAATAAATGCTTGAGGTGCTGATCATATTATTGGTTGGGTTGAAGATTTTCTGTTCTGGGGTCTGACATCACCGAAATGTGAAGGTCATCCATGCCCAAGTTGATGTTTAGCCACGTTGGAGCACCATCCAGTCGAGTGGCATTGTCAGAAACAGCACTTGGCGGCTGAATCTGATGAAATTTTGGCCAAATTGCTGACGGGCAAAAATTCAGCTTTGCTTTGTTGCTTTGCTGTATTCTAATTAGACTGTCGAGTGTGTATCAAATCGTGTCTGTATCTGTGTGTGTATATATATGCGTGCTCATTAGACCAAATGTGCGGGATGTGTCGTGGGAGAAGAGGAGGAGGGTTCGGGTTGGGGTGGTGTATGTCGTGTGGCGAATATAACTGAGTAATTATCATCATTAAACGCAAGACGAAACAGTCAAAGCAAATAGTCGTGGAAATGTGTGCCAAGGCACATAAAACAAACGGCGAATTGAAGAAGTGGCATAAACGGAGGGGTTCAACAGCAGACTTTTAAGTGGGCGTGTGCTTGACGCAGTTCGCCTTTAACTTGACGAGCTCCTTTTATTTAAAACGTAGCTTGTTTTTGATAAGCTCAATATATAAAGTTCAACTTGCCGATCGGCTTTAATGCCTAATGATTTATTGGAAGGAACTGAGACATTAATTTTATTCGCTTTTCTTTCATGTTTTTTACATTTTTTTTATCATTTTCTGACAGTTGCCTTTACGTATTTTTATGACAAGAACTATATATATATAAATATATATTTTTTTAGCAATTTCTCTTATACATTTTTTTAAAAATTTTTGTGCCTTTTTTAGGCAATTGTTGTTGTTAGTTTTACTAGGCTTTCGACTCCGCTTCTGAGGTGGTTTCTGCATCTCCAGCGGGTGCATCCGGTTTGGGCTCATCCGTGTTGCCGCAAACACAAAACGGACACTGTAAATTGGCAGTTAAGATGAGCAAACACAGGCTTAAATATGAATGTAATCAGTAATCAGTACCTTCTCCTTGAGCACCAGGCGATATTTTGGATGACTGATAAAGAGAAAAAATAGAAGAAATATGATAACAAATCAAAGCAGTTCTTTGAATATTCTCGAATTACCTTATGCCATATACGATGGGATTGTAAACCGCGCTCGTCTTGGCAAATGTGGCACCCCAAATCGTGGACAGTGGCGTCAGACCTTCGATCTTGAACAGGCCAAAGTAACAGATGACCAGGTACGGCGTCCAGGCCATAAACCAAAGCGAAATGGTTGTCAATGCCACCTGGGTAAGCAACAAACAATTTTGCACAATTCAAGCATTTTTAAAGAAATTATATTGTTGAACCTTGGCCAGTTTGCCCTCAGCGCTCTTGTCAGAGTCCTCGGAGCTGCGCAAGGACTTGACGTTCATCTTCTTGGCCTGTTCGCGCATGGCCTTCTCGTGTGCAGCCACTGCCTAAAAATTATCTCATTAGACACAAGCAGACTGCGCGACAATATTTCCACTTACAGCAATAATAAACCAGTACGAATAACAGATTAAGAATAGTGGCACATAGTAAACGAAGATGGAATAGGTTATCAGATAGGAGCGCGGATTCCATTTTCTTGTCATATAATCAATGCTGCAGGCGGTTAAATTTCCCTCGGGCACATAGCTGCTCCAGCCGATGAGCGGCATAATTGTCCAAAATGTTGCCATTAACCAAATAAACAGAATCTTCATAATAGCCAACTTAATTGTCATGGGCGTACCGTTGATGCCCTTGACAATGACATTGTAACGATCGAAGGCGATCATGCACATCGACCAAATGGAAACGCAGCCAAACATTGAGCCACACACTGCATAAATATCGCACCACAATGGGCCCAAGATCCATGTCTCATAGTAAAA
This sequence comes from Drosophila nigromelanica, assembly GCA_004149465.1. Lineage (NCBI taxonomy): Eukaryota > Metazoa > Arthropoda > Insecta > Diptera > Drosophilidae > Drosophila > Drosophila nigromelanica. The sequence goes on along the minus strand of SCDS01000287.1, from coordinate 62,049 downwards.
GTTAACAAGCATAATCGGAGACTGTGAGGCCATCATGCAAAAGTCTGAGAAGGCCAGATTCAGCACGAGGAGATTGGCGGGCGTGCGCAACGATTTGGTGCCACCAAAGATGTAGACAACTACTCCATTGCCACAGCAGGAGATGATCAGGATGCATAAAGTGAACAGACCCAGAATTTTGCTCATTGTCGCATCCATTGGCGCAAAACGGCTCCAATAGGGATTGACGAGGTGCGCCATGTCCGGCAGCACCTGTAAATGGATTTAATATAAGCATAGATCAAATGGTTGGTTTTACTCTAAAACTATGTAAAGTAAAGTATGTGAAATATTGTAAATCCTCCGCATACACTTTAAACTTCTATAACTTTTGGCTGCTTAAATGAAATTTTATTATTAAACTCAAATTTGTATGAAATGGTTTATTTTGATATGATAAATCTGTCTTTTAAATTTCATTTTGGTCATTCTTGTACACCAATTTGGCCATTCGTTTTTCGTTTGTATTAATAAAATGCAAATAAACACTTCGTGACAATTGGTTAACTACAAAACAGGAATATTTTTCCAAATTTTAAAATTGCGAATTTTTATTTTTAATAGATTTTTCTGGCCACAAATATGAAAAACATTGATTCTATATATAAAATCGATTCATTTTTGAAAAAAAATTTAAATGTTTGTTTTATATTATTTTTGCCAACAAAATCGAATAAAATTGAAAATACACAATATTAAATTATATGTACAATTCTCCACCAGGCTACAACTTTATAGAAATTGCATGTAAAACAAAAATAAGCACGAAAAGTTTAATACATTCGATTATTTTGAAACAAATACTGAAAATACCCAACTTCATCACACTTTGAATTTAAATTTAAATGAAGTAAATTTGTACTCAAAAGGGCTATATTTTATTATGGCAATCAAATAATTTTCTTAAATATGTTGAACTTAGTACGAATCACTTTATTTTTATTTATAATGATTTCTTGTTATGTTTTAAAACCAATTTAACACACATTGTCCAGCACGGAGCCATTGCCGCTCGACTGAGCCTGGAATATAGGCCCGAGTCCGGTGCCAGACGTGGCAACGGCAAACGTCTCCGGCAACAGACTGCGCACCATGCTCAGCTACCCGTCAACGATTCGCAACAGCAGACATTAAAAGATGTTCCGGACTCACGGTGGCAACTGGCAACTGACACTGGCTTTTATAGTGGCGTTATTTGAGCCAATTAGGCATAGATCGATGGAATATGCAAAAATTGTGGATTGCTGTCAGATCAAAATCAGCTTTGATTTTATTACCAAAAGTTGTACAATAGGGTCAGAACCTGCCGGGCGCAATACTATTAGTCTGTCGCTTACGCTCACAGTTGTGCCAAAAATTTCTGTCCGCACGTCTGACAGAGTATCTTTTGAGACCTGGACACTGAACACACAGAGCATGGGCTTGTTAAAAAACTGTGACCTTGATAATCATGGTTGCTCATGGAATTGGGACTATCACTCGAGTCTTTAGGTGTTGAGTTAATTTGCTTATATTGCGAATTATACTGCTCATCTTCGTCATCGGTGCTAGGCATATCGTATCGCACAATGCTCACCTGCTGGCCAAGTATAAGCTGCTTGCAGCACTCCTTGATATTAAAGTAGGCATTCCTAAACGCTTTAAGCTTGGATGCCTTCAATGAAGGTGTTGAACAAAACTGTAACTTTATTAATGTGAAATGCGTTCGTTAGCTTACCGGTGTTAAATCCGTTTTAGCCCTTTTACCAAAGGTACCCAGCGAGATCACTTGTGAGGTGTCGGTGATGTGATTGGCAGCAGCCCAATGGAGCAACTCCTTGTGCACATGGTCAGTCATGGCTATTATGTAGTCGAAGTAGTAAAAGTCATGGATCGTTAGCTATCAAATCAGATATGCCAAATTAGATATGCACTCTTATCCATATATGCAAATGCTAATTTACCAGACGACAAAAGTGATCAGAGCGCAGACCGTGTTCTCGCAGAACGCGCAAACATTGCTTGTGGGGTCGTCTGCCAATGTTCCATGCTCGCAGTGCGGCACTGTCAACTTCCCAGTAGAGACTAGTCTTGACCATCAAGCTCTGCATTATCGTTTCTGCCATTGGTGAACTGCATGAGTTGCCTGCAACAGAGTCGGATAACGGGTCGGGTTCTTCAGCCATTGAGTGGTATGGTATACTCACCCATGCATACAAACAGAAGTTTTTTGATCGTCATTGTGTAACTTTTATTTTGAACTGAAAATTTACGCTATAAAGTCTAGATATGCTTTCAGAGAATAAATAAATACAAAAATTGTGTGTATGTGATAAAATTTACTTAATTTGTTATGATAATTTTGTACAGTCTACTGAGTGGACATTCACATTAAAAAGTCCTTGACGTTGACACTGATTTCAAATGAACTCAAATGGGCCATGTCCCAGCTAATGTACGACAAGACTTTAAAAACGATCAGCCTCATGAACTCTGCGAATATTATTCTTCCACCAAATTGCTTAGTTTGTTTTCTACAATTCGCATTGTGGCAGCTAAAATGTCGCATCGTTGCACGAGTGTGTGTGTGTGCGTGTGTGTGTGAGTGTCCCAACACATGTACAAGTGTTTGTGAGTGCACTTCTGTGCCTGTTGCCACCCCTTTGGTTGTCCTTTGGGCCATCTACAACTTCGCATTGTCGTTGAATAAAGAGCACAGTGTGTCAAATTCATAGAAGCCAAAGACAAGCGTCGAGTGTACCCAACCAGAAGATACCACGTGTCCAGCTCAGAACTGGCCAATAATAAGCTTACCGCTGAACTGATATACAGTAAATTTATGGGAAAGTTGCAAGTATTTTACTCTTATTATATGTGAGTTAGATCGATGATGATTGATGCTGACCAAGAATCTATCTACTTTAAAGGGTCGCAAATATTTCTTCAGCCTGTTACAAATATTAATATTGTTACTATATATTACAAACTGTTATCATTGTTATCGAAATCATATTTGTTGACTGTTTTTTGTGCCCTATCTAGAAGATAGTGTTCAGGTAAGCTGGTTAGTAAAATGTTGATTTACTGAATCAACAAAAATGGCTATATATATATTATAAAGATGAAAAGGTTAAACCAATAATGTAAAATTAATTAATTATAACTTGTCTAGACTCTGGATATATATGGCTACATTAATCATGAATGCACATACAATATGAGCATACTATATCATCTGATATTTAATATGATTAATGGCTTCAATTGCATAAAGATAATTGTGCACTTTTAACAGCTATTGAAATAACTGTGTATATACATGCATGTATATCAGGACTATCAATTATTTACTTCGCCTTGCTGAAAGATAAATATTTGGTAAACTTTTATATTATTCCTTAAATCATAAATCTTTCTTCAAAATGCTTGTTCATACTTAAAAACAGATTATTTATTGAACATTTCATATTGATACACGAGCTAAATCGAGCTTTAACTTAAAGACACTGTGCAAGGCGGCGAGTCGCGTTCTGTTGACTCGGCAACTGTTTGTGCCACACCCACTTGCCACCTCGGCCACGTTGCAGGGGGCAAAGTCAAAGGCATTAAACTATTGGACTGTCAGGTGGGGCGGGTGGTTGCATAAAGAGTGTCAAGTGCTAGTGAGGTGTCATCGTCGCGACGTGATGTGCGTTTAAAATTGGATCCCAAGCGGGGTGAAAGGCCAGCAAGTTCAGCGAACTGGTCTCACGCCATGGCCCACATATGCAAATACATCGCTTTCTGTTCTTTTCCCCTGACTGTGATCAGGTGTGTGTGTGCGTGTGTGTGTGTGCATTTGGTAACTTTTGCCTGAATATCTGTGCATACAAATTACACAAAGGGATTTTTTTTGTATTGTTTTCATTTCTGTCCAATAAGACCATTATTAGCTAACTGTCCACATTTTCAGAATGTTTCCTCGTGGCAACTAAACTTTGAAAGCGAGTGTGGCCGGCAAGTGTTTGGGTGCTAATATCCAATTGAAATTGCATCGGACGGCTAAATTGAAAACTGAAAAGCATATTTCACTTATCACTTTTCACACAAAACACACCCAGGAACAAAGCGAAGAGGCCGACAGAGGGGGGCGATTGGCCGAAGAGAGAAAGTACAAAAGAATCGAAATGAAATTGTAAAAGTAAAACACTCCAACAACATTACTGTCCCGGCTGGCCGTCCAGGCAATACAATAATAGTGTCTGTAGTTGGGTGTGCGTGTGTGTGTGTGTGTGTGTATAGGTAAAAGGCATTCTCTGAGTGAGGCAACACATTGTTGTTTTAATTAAAAACAAACCCGGGACTATATCTCCAACAAAAAATGCGGAAGAAAAATAAATCAAAGTGAGCAACCACTGGAAACTGGTAGAGGGGAAAAAAGAACTGTTGAATATTTAGTGCATGTTGAAAACTCTGGAAAAAACTGAAAATTATTGAGCACCAAATGTCTAAGTAGAGGAAACGGAAATGTCTGTCTGTCTGTATGTGTGTGTGTGTGTGTGGGTGTTTGTGTTTACGAGTAGTGGTAACCCAAATGCTGTGGTTGCTCAAATGGGCACTCACACACGCACTCACACACACACACACACACACACACACACAAGCCACACCTAATGGCAATTTAAATAAAACAAACAGCAAAATGAAAATGAAAATGAAAAGCAGAAATCAACGAAAAATTACAAACAAACAAAACAAAATGGAGGCCTGACTGACAATGTTGGTTGTTCAACGTGTTGCTGCAGTGTTTGTTATTTTTGTTGCACTTTGTTGGCCGCAAATGCAATTTACAGTACAGCAACAATCAGAGGGCAACGCAAAACTCAGCAGCGGCAAAGAAGAAAATAATAAAAAACAGAGCTCTGCTGTTGTTGCTGTTGCATTGTTTGGCTTAACATCAACAACAGTAAAAAGCAGCACAGGCAGCTACTGCATTAACTAACCAGGCGCGGTTCAGTGTTGGACGCAATGGGGCGGTTTACCAGGGTGTATTGTTTCCGGCTGGGACCTGAGCTTCGACTTGAATTGTGCTCAATGCTAAAGCAACATCAGCATCATAGTTTTGGGCACACACACACACACTCACACACACAATTGCGCTTGGCTAGTCAACACACACCACAGCGAACAATCCGTTAAAGGGGTTAGTCGGGTCCAAGTGCTGATTGAGGTACAACGTATTTTTTGGGGTTTGCGTTTTAAATTAAATTTGCCGGCAGCGATTGTGTGCGTGTGTTCCTGAATCTGGCGAACTTTGCTCCTTTTACCACTACCTCCCCCCTGCAATCCTTTTGTTTTCCCATATTTCATGTAACTGGTGTATTTCTAAATAAACGCTGTTGCCACGTTTTTATTTGGGTTCGCCCAGGTATGATAAATAAATTAAGCTGCATATGCTATTGCAATGAGGCCGGCGAACCAACAACAACCAACCCATAAATATTTATGAATCCGCTTGCATGCGATTCTCCGTCGCCAGCTGCGAGTTGGTCAGCTAGTTGGCCAAAGTTGGGCTATCCTTTATGTGTGGTTAGCCGTCATGATTGGCCGACCTGGAGCATTTTCCTGATAAATACAAACAGTTTGAGTCAGTGTCAGGTAACGTAATAGCAAGAAATAAATGAGCCAATTTTGTTGGCTTGTCATTCGGCACTACTGCTGCCTTTTGTTTAGATTCGCATCATTAATGAAGAATGTGAACACAAGCCAAGTAAAACTGAATAACACAAGAGAGCGCCAAGAGAATACCCTGAACCCAAATCTAAAGTTCACATACGTATCAGTTGATACAGATTTGTAAAAAAAATATATTTAAATTAGTTTCAAAAATTTAATTTAAATAAATATAAAAGAAATCTTGCTAAGATAAACTACATATTTTTTTTAAATTTTAAATTATATAAAAATATGTTTATGAAAATAACTAAATAAAATTATAAAAAAAAATTATAAAATTTATAAAAACTATAATTTTTGAAATTTAAAACAAATCAAAGTAACAAAATAGTATATGGGAAATTTTATTCCAATAAATTTAAATCATGTAAATTAATTACAGCAAATAGTTATCTAATATATTCTAAAATTTTGCATTCAAAATGTATATAAAATAATTTGAATCAGATATGTTTCTAAGTATGAAAACAAAAGAAGTTTAGAATAAAATAAATTATACTTTAGCGATACTTTTACGATATTTTATTTTTGGGGAATACAGTTTTTAATTTATATATATACCATATTTTGGGCTGGAAATATTTTCTTTATATGTTGCTTTATATATTGGGCATTGTAGCCTCAGTTAGGGTGCCACCCAAGGCAATAGCTCATTAAAAAGCCAAGACAAAGGACTCCTCGTCTGTTCATCAATATCGCAAACAACGTCTCGACTCGACTGAGATTGCGATGCCGATTGCGATTTTCTGTGGCCGATAATGCCGCACGTAACGGCAATTCAGTAAATGATGATGCAATGATTGCCGCAGTTGGCTTTTGGTCGAGGCACCAAAAAAGCGGCACGTTCCTGGCGGCAGTCAATCGTTTGCAACATTTCGTTGCGGCTTCTTTTTGGGGCAGCCAGCTCGTAAGTCATTTAACATTTTGAGGTATTTAATGAGCCAAAAAGTTTTTGCCGCACATAAATTAAAAGTCGACGGGCACAAAACTGACCCGACGGCTCCTTGCACACCCCACCGATGGGCAGTCGGGGCCAGGTGTTGGCTGACCAATCCACTGGCGACCGCTCGACAAGCCAATGGCTCTATTAGCATGACCATTAAAATTAGACAAATGGTTGCCATTGCCGTTGCCGTTTCGCATATCCGCAACTTTGGCCCAGGCTGCAGATTTATGGCCCACTGAACGGGGAATGCAGACGGCCAGCTTCGAAGCTAACTGGCCTTGATTTTGGCTTGGCTTGGCTTGGTTCAATTTTCTTTGGACTGGGCCTTGGCGCAATCATATATGCCACTTGAGAAATGCCATTTGTTATGATAAATGATTATGTTGTCAGTTGCTCGCTGCCCGTTGGCCATTGCCAGTTTATGGCGGTCAAATTGACGCGGCCTCAAACGGGACTCGTGTGTGAAGGTCACTGAAAGGCATTAGAGAGTAATTGGCTGGAGCGGTGTTCTTTGGCTTTAGCTTTAAGCCATATTGAGCGAGTGCTCGACTTTAAACTTTCCATTCATCGATATGTGTTTTTTTTGTAATTGAAGTGTGTGTGAAAAAGTGCGAGATGCGATTCAATTTGTTGTCTTGGGCTCCACCTCTTTTGTGTGCGGAGTGTAAGCGGCTTCTAGTTGGCAACCCTTTGGTAAATTTTACCCTTCACTTCATTAAACGTATTTTCCAATTCTTTGGGGTGCACAAATCACTTTGCCGCAGATACACACAAAGCCAAAGCATAGGCGGCTGTGGGGGTGTGACTATAGAAATTTGACAAGCAACCAAACAAAAGCCTAATCGTGCAGCTGCCGCCTCTCACCACCCCCCTTGGACCACACCTTTCAAATGCTGAGAAGCTGCCGCCTTTTGGCTGTAATCCATCAAGCGGCTTCTGTTCGGGATTCGAGCCAGTGTCACTACAACAACGGCAACAATAGTCAGCACCAGGGGCTGGTCGTAGGAGGCTTAGGTAAGGAGTAAAATGGAGCTAAAGCCCAACCAGCATTGGCAGCAAATTGTTTTCCACTCTTTGCCTGTCGTCATGCCTTTGTCTCTTGTTATTCCGGTTTGTTTTTTGTTTTTGCTGCTGTTCTTGTTATTGTTGTTTTTGTTGTTGTCGTTGGTATATTAAGTATTTAAGCAGTTAGCCAGTTGGTCGGAGATGGATCGTCCGCTTGTGGAGTCTATAAGTCATTTCAGTTGACATTTCATATTTTTTCCGGCCTTCCCTTTTTTGGGGCCAACGTGTTCTGTATGTACGGAAAATGTGACAAATTAGAGCCCAAAGTCAAAGCCTCTTTAAAGGTGTTTCCGGCCAATGTTGCCATTGTTCAAGTTGTTCTTTAATTGGTTGTTGTTGCTCCTGCTGCTGTTGCTGTTGCTGTGGACAGCTTGTGGCTGCCCGATGTGCAACCGAACCCGGACACAGATAGCGAGTGTCGTTGACATGGCCCTAAGAATGGCCTAATTGATATACATTTCATTTGCCTGACAGCCGAGAACTGAGCACTGAGCACTGAGCACTGACCACACGAAACTCGTGTCAATTGAAAGGCGAACCAGAAAGTTTAGTGCAGGAGCAGGAGAAACAAAATGAGATTGATAATGACAGTACGAAATGGAAGAAGCGAGAGAAATAGCGATATAGCGAAAGCAGAAATTTAAAATGTAATTAAGAAAATTGTAAGCATTTGTATTAAATTGTTTAGTAATAATTCCCTGCACCCAATTAAAACGCATAAATTCCTCATATTTATAAGTTAATTATGGCATCTTATAGAAGCTACTTTATATGTCCAATCTTCTATTATGATTCGATTCGCACTTATATTAAAACTTTTATGACTTGTATAGTATAAGGAACTGATTGTATAACAGATATCTGATATCGTGTTGATAATCATTAATCATTCAAAGATAATCGAGTTAAAATTGAAAAAAAAAGCCAGAGTCACCAAATTTGGTATGTAGCTGGTAACCTCTCCCGAAGATTTCGATCTTGATATTCCAGTTATTTGTGTAGAAAAAACAACAAAGTGTCGTTTACATACCAAAAACTTGATTAACTACAAACTTATATTCTAAAAACCTCCTCTCCACAAACTCAAAAATGTGGGCGGGCGAGAGTTTTATTATTACAAACATTATAATTATTATTTATTGTTATTGTTGTTGTTATGATCTCATGATAAAAATAAAAAAATGTAAATACAAATAGCTCTCAACAGAAACGAGACTATCTTAATTGCTGTCAAGCTATGCCAACATTTGTGTTTTAATAATCGTATCTGTAACTGCGTTTCTAAACTCGTGTAACTTGAAAGTTTCTCAAATGCAGCCTGTCTATAGGTACAGTTATATCTGCCCTACCACGTGCGTCAAATTCAATGCGACACGCACATAACTTGGCCACAAACTTTGTTATTTGTCCAGGACCGGCAGCTTTACCAGGACTGCCACCTCGCACATCCGTTGGGGCTCTGGGACGCATTCAGAACATGCAGCTAGTCCCCACTAGATCGAAGTGCAGCAGCAGCAGCTGGTAAACTTTTTTGCAGTTTTAGGAAGTAACAACTTTTCTCATTTGTGCGTGTGCATTTGTCTGTCTCCCGTCTCCTGTCTCCTGTTGACTGTTGCCTATTGGTTGCTGTCTGCTGGCTGCACTGCTGTGTGCTGCAGTTGCACTTTCGCAAATGATGTCCAACTGTGCTGAGTGCTTGGCCAAGTTGTGCTCTCTCTGTCTCGCTGGCCTGGACTAGCACGAAACTAATCCGCAACATGATGACAAGAAAATTGAATTCTTGCAACTGTCAAATTGAATCTGCCTTCAGCCCTCGTGCTAGAACATAAAATCAAGGCTTCAACTTTTTGGGTAAAGCTGCCGCGCCCGCTCTCTCTCTCTCTATTTCTGCCTCTCTCTGTCTCTCCCTCTCTCTCTCTCTCTCTCTGTTTTAGCAGGGTCCGAGGTAATTTGACAACGCCGAGCATCAAAAACTAAACGTACAGCAAGCCCCTTCCCCTTTGGCATGCTACTCTTTCCATCACTTCTGAAAAAAATGTTTCAAACATTTTTGCCCGCTTCTGTCGGCTAAGTGTTTTTTTGTTGCCTGCCTCGACATTTTGCCATTGAAAATTTTACTTATTGACTTGCCTTTGACAGTGTCAGACCCGTCAGTGGCAGGGGCAAGGGCACGGGCTGGGGCACGGGCACGGGCACGGGCATCGGTTGCAGCAGCAGCGACGACAGCAACAGCGAGGGGCTCATGATAATGACAGACTTCATCGATTACGCGATTATCGCAATGTCACTTTAGAATTTTCGAAAATTTTCCTCATTTGAGTGGGCCAAAAGCTTTTAGCGAGCATTTTAGCACACTGCCATGCCCACTGGCAATCTTTGGACCGCACACGCTGCGCATTTCGTGGATGAAATTGCTGTGCTCCAAGTATAATTTCACTTAAGCTCTTAAGCAGACAGCTCCGCCAAGCCCATCCCACCCCACCCCATCCCATCCACGGCAGCAATTGGCGCACTTGGAGCATTTTAGTTCTTGTATCGATATAAACGATTGCAACTCACATGTGTCGCTGGCAAAGAGCCACTTAAAATGTGTTTATCTGATTAGCGTTAAAAGGATTTTGCAGCGCCCATCCGGCCAACAAGGATGGGTTGGTTGGTTGGTCGTGTTAAAATTAAAGTCAACACAAGAAGCATTTCAAATGCCATAAGTTTGGCACTGAAATGACAGGTGGAAATGGTTTTTATTTGCACGGTAATTGCGAAACGAAATCAACAGAAATTATTTAGTCGCTGCTCCGACAGCATCAGCATATGGCAACAGTAACAGCAACAGAATTTGTTGAACAAAAGAATATGCAGTCCTCCAAGATTGCGGGTCTGGAATTTATGTTCTACTTATGTTTGCTGTGTGTGCAGGTAAACAATAAAATAACGAGTCGTCTGCAAGCAAATTGCATAAAAAGAGCACGGCAAATGCGCTGAAAGGGCAAAGGAAAACAACATGCACAACAACACACACACACAAGCATACACACACAACCCATCAGTCCCCATTCGCATTCCATGCACGTGCCAAAGGCAAACAGGCAAATGTCTTACGCTTCCCTGGGCTGCCTAACAAACATGCGACACGGAAATGCTGCGACTGAAGCAGCTAACAAGACACCCAGAAGCCAGTTGTGTATTGGGTGGCCAATAGTTGCACTGAGCACGCCCAGCCACCTGGCAATTTTTGTCCTACCTTGGCATACCTGTCCCAGTACGGCACACTCAGCAAATGCATAAATATTCTTGGGCTTGGCATTCAAAATAAGCAGCATTACATGCAGGTTAGTTGTCCGCTCAATTTAAAATGATTTGGGTCAATAATCCCAGCAGCATTAACCCCATTGCATATACATATGTAAACACTGATTTAATATTGTTGAGCAGCTCTTATATAGTTAAATATTTTAAACACTTTTCTTAAAAAAGGGTCACCCAAAAATACATTGAAAATGGGTAAAAAGTGCTTGTACACAGATTTTAAAAAATTATAGAAAGAAGTTATTTAAGAATTTCGAGTGCAATGTTGAGCTGATTAGGTGTGTGTATGTGTGATGTTTTGTATGTGTATAAGGGTTAAAGGGGTGTTGAAATGTATATTCTATTCTATTTCAAAATGGGAGAGAAAACCTTTTTTTTTTGCTGATGGATAAATTTACATTAATGACAAACAATTTTATTTTAGTTAATCATTTTGTTTATCTTTCGCATTATTGACTTATATGAAAGAATTAATATAGCATCGTTAAATCTGGTAAATACACCTAAATATTTCCACCTACTGTTGGAATCCAATTAATGGAACACAGATCGAATGGAGTCCAACTTCATTAGTTGAATTCGCTACCAGCTTGCAAATGCACATTCAATTTAAAGCGCCAAATCGAAATGTTGCGTGACTTAATTAAATTGCAATGCCATTGAGCAGTAACAGTGGCACAGCCGGCATTCAGGACACCCCCTCCCCCCTCCCCACTTTCCTCCACTTTACCTCCCACGAAAATCGCAGCACCATCAACGTTATCCATTCAGATAAACAGTAGAGGGTAGCGCAGTGCACGCGTGCAATTAAGTTTTTGAAATAGATATATACAGAAAACAAACACAAATACACACACACACACGTACATATTCACGTACACAAACACGAACATAATCGCCTAATGCAGTTGATAAGATGAGATTTAAACATTGTTTGCTTGAATTCGAATTTAAATGTAAATCACCCTTCACGCCCATCCCTTCGACCACGCCCATCCCTGGCCAGGAGCTGGCACAATCAGCAAATGGCATACGGCATAATTATCGAATTGTTGCAACTGCTAAGAGAACGTTACAACGGCATTCCTCTAATGCTCAGTTTTGGCAAATGCCCCCATTGTTGTGGCTATAAAAGAGACTTGCAAATGGCATTTGAAATGACATGTGAGCGAACTAGTCACACACAATACACACACACACGCGCACACACACACACACACGCACACAAATTGACAAATTGACATACGCAAATGTGTGCGTGGGTGAAAGGATAACGCGCCTGGAGTGTGACTAATGCCGACGTGATGATGATTAAGTTGTTGTCCCATTGCGTACGCGTCGATGGCGTCTTGTGGGCGGCACCAGTGGGCGTGCCTGTGCACAACTATTAGAAAAGTCAGCGATTCGGTAAGTTCCAGTGCCAGTCCCAGACCAGATCTAAGTCCCAGCTCCATTTGCAGTGCCAGGGCCAATTTCTCAGCCCACGCACGTGATTCAATTAGAGTCCTGGCCATGCCCATGCCACAAAAGGCGCCGCAACATTTTTGCCAATTGTCAATTTGCCAATCAGTCGGTGGCCCTCCGGGATTTGTAACGCCGACTTCTAATTATGCTGGCAATTAGTTGAAAACGTGATGCCTTTGAACTTCTTAGCTCTGTGCTTGTACCAAAGAGTTAACTATGTTAATCCTTTAGCAAGAAAGATATCTATTCGGATTCGAGAATAATATACTCGTGAAAATAATAATAAATATTTATGTAATTAATTTGCAACTAGTTTAGCTGTACATTTAGCATAACGGTAGAGGGAGCTGTCAAACCCAAGAAAATCAACTTTGGCGTATGGTTTAACTAGTTAAAAGGGTAACTGTAAAATTGATTTTAACCATTTGAAGTATGCTTTTGTTTCGAATAAAATAAAAACAATATTCTGCATAATATTACTAGTTATCCGTGAACACGTGATAACCTTTGATTAATCATTGGAAAGGTTTCCCAATAAAAGTTTTCTGTATGAAACAAATATTTTCAGGAAATCGTTCCGATCTAACTGTACATGTTAAAAAATTGAGAATAGCCCGAGGGTCACACTGGTGATCTACGTGACAATCTGGACTATGCATTCCTGCATCTGTTTTAACATTCTTTTTCCTTGGCCAATATTGCAATTGCAATTGCAACTCCGGTGAAGACAATTCTGACAACACTTTGCGTTCGCTGACAGTTGGGCAATTGGCAAGGAAGCGTTGGAAAATAGAACGAAACATGGTAGCCAGGACACAAGGATATTTGTGGTGCTGGAAGCTGTAACCTGAACCTGAACTGCCAATCAAGCCGGACTTGTGGAGACGAACACGATAACAAGTTGTCCTTGTTCTTGTTGCCCCCCACAGCAGAGTGACAAACACAAACTGTGGGATAAATCTTGGCAGGCAATGTGCAACATTCTCGCACTCGTTCCATGGTGACAGCAGCAATTTGGACTTGGAATTTGTGTTTGCCAACGAATTGGCCACCATTTTCGGCGTTATCGCCGCTGTCTGTCGCACGTGTCAATGCGTTTTTGAATGCTCAATTAAATTTTGCGACTAATCCAGCTCGTCTGCAACAGAATTGAATTGTAATTGAGGATTGGCGATTGCCGATTAGAGTTTGGGGATTGGAAAAAGCAATTTTTGCATTGGCCTTTGTCCACCAGCCACTTGAAGGACAATGCCTTCAGGCATCAGCGAGAGCCGCTTGACATTCGCTGCCTTAGGCAACGTTATTGCCAAATCGCTAAATTCGAACATTTTTTGGCTGCCTCATGAATTATTCACAGCTGCATTTGGCTGCTGGTGACCGAGCTGCAGGTCTATTGATATGTCAGCGGGTGCGCCACTCGAGTTGCAACAACGCAAAAATATTGGCAGCCATTTCTATAAGTCTTGTTTACAAAACACTTACAAGTCGGACAGAGTCCGTCTCAAACGGTGCTGACTGGCTGATTGGCTGACTGGGATGGCTGATGAATGAACGAAGTTAATGAAAGTTTATTGAGCGCAAGGCAGCCACTCGAGCGGCGGCGGCTGACTGGTTGACTGGTTGACGGATTGACGGATTGAGTGACTCTCAGCCATTTTGTCGGGCTTAATGAATTTTGCCAGTTGAGCGGAAACGGAAATAATGTGCCAACATTTTGTAATGTGTAGCCAAACAACAAAGCGGTAAACAGGCCCATGTGTGTGCGTGTGTTTGTGTATGAGTTGGTAAGTGTGTGCGTGTCTCGATGTGTATGGATTTTCTACGTGGCAATTGCAAAGTTTCAATTGTGTTGGCCCTTATTGAAACACTTTTCAGTTGCTTGCTCTTTGGTTTCTCTCATTTGCCAGCTTTTATCGCAGTCATTAGGCAGCGGCTTTACCCCACACATATACATGTTGCTCTTCTCTTTGGTATTGCTTTATCATTGCTTGTTTGCCTTATCTCCTCCCCCCGTCCCATTTTGCCATTTGGCTTTTTGTCTAAAGTTTTGTCTGCTTTTTCATTGCTTTACCTCTTGATTTCCCTTCTTTGCTTGCGTTTTGTATTACATTTGCGATCCTAATAACAAATTTACATGCAAATAACTTTTTCAACTTTGGCACTTCATATGCCACAACAACAACAACAACACACACACACACGCATACACACGTGTGTCGCCTCAATTGCCACTTATCAGCTCATCGATGAGGTTGGAAAATAAAAAGTTTTTTGGCTCAACGCCTGCCTTAAATAAAGTTTCTTTAGCTGCTCTTTCGTGCTCGTGTATTTTATTGGCAATCGGCAAATATCTGGCATTAATATGCAATTTTAATGGCCACATTAGGTTTGGCCAAAGCCAAGACCTTTCATGGCCCTAAAGGGTTGACAGCCACGCCCACACACGTGTCAACATTTGAGCTATGACACACACATACACACATTAACCACGGCTATATATGTGTGCTTAAGTCAGCTATAATCATAAATTACGAGAGGAACCGCACAGGGAACCGCATGCGGAACCGCATCAAACTTGCAGTAATATCTCCACCGGCAGATCCTTTGATGCACGACACCACAGAGGGCCGTGCTGGCTTAAAGTGAATTATTTGTATTGCGCCCAGTTGAGCCGCAGGTGCAAATCTGGCCAAATGTTGCCACAGCAACGCACCAAATAGCTCCAGCTCCTGCTCACATTATAATTAATTTGTTTCGTCGGTTGGTGAACTTGTTGCTTGTAATTAAAACGCATTCTCTGTCAACGCAACGGTGCTGACCGATTGCATTCCTTGCGGTCCCTTTGAACATTTTAAATGCATGGCAAGGTTTTAAATTAGCAATGCAATGCCCGCACAGCCAGCGAATTGGGGTTAGATAAGCATTCAGTCCCTCGGCGATGTCCATTACGTGCACGCCTCACACCCACCTCCACCCACTCCTATCCCCATTTCCCTGTAATGCGAATGTTCAATTTTCATTTGTGCTCAACCTTTGCAATTTACTCGCAGCTGGCTTGCAGGGTGCCATGTTGTTTCGTTAACAGCCACCCACTTGTATTTGTTAATTTTGATTTGTTTGCTGCATTTTATATTAGGCGGAACTGGAACACACTCGAACAGCACGCCCGTGGCCAATGCAAATTGATTTCGCTGAACGATTTAGCTGCTGCTGCTGCTTTTGCCACTGTTTACCAACCAATTTCGTTTGGCTTTGTTTTTAAGCAAGTAAATATGTTATACGTTTCCATATATATTTTTGCATGTTAAGTGTTCCGTATGCTTCTGGGTTGATGTTGTTGTTTTTCTGTTTTTTTTTATATTTTTAAATACCCTGTACTTATTAAAAATGGGTTTAATGAAAGTGTCTATTAGGTATAAATGATAAATTTAAAATTATATAAATAATTTAACTGCAGGATCGATCAACTATTTATTAAAATATTAAAAATACTTTAAAAAATTGGTTTCCGATAAAAAGCAACTTCCTGATTATTCGTTTGATTTTACCATAAGATAAGAAAACACTATTATACATGTGTTAATATGCATGTCTGCAAGGGTATTTCATCTTCGACTGCGCAATGTATTGAATAAAGATTTTCTGCTGCTGAAATGTTTGCTTTTAATTCCAGTTATTTTCAGTGCTCGCCATTTTAATAACGATAACAAAATGGCGCCAGCAGTAGGGCAAAAGCAAATTTTTAAGCCAGCGAAATTACTCATTTAATATAATAGCTTTTCCTTGCGCATACACTTTCGAGGTCAGAACTTTGTATTGCACCCCAACAAATTGAAAGATTCGCCAATTATAAATGCATATGTTTTAAATATTTAACTTTGTTGTGCGAATTTTTATACTCATTCACAAAGTGATTTTCATGTTTGACGGCAATTTGGTCATGTTTTGACATCTAGATTAGTTCTGCATTTAAAATATATGCATTTTTGAATATACATTTTTTTTTCATTTTTTTTGTGAAAGTATCACGTACCTTATTCATTTTCGAAAAAAATTTTTTTCAAAATTTTTTTGTTAGTCATAATTACTATAAAAATCAACATTAAACCCGATTCTGAGGGGGTCAAATTTTTTGTCAAAAATCATGCCAAAATTGGCAAAAATTTTG